>JAQFVV010013380.1:97500-137389 GCA_028023455.1 Epiperipatus broadwayi
GTTTTAACACCCAATTTATTTATACCTATTTTAATACTATCCTTCCTAAGTATACTCTGATAAATGTTTTTAATATCAAATGATGAAACTATTCTCTTTCTACTCAATTTTACCACATTTATCTAAATTTAATCTTTTCGGAATTCTTAATACAATCTTTACAAAACAGATTGCAGTATATATTATGTAATACCTTAAACATATTATTACTAAAGTCCACAGCTAGCGTTATACATATATTATGTTTATGTGTTTTTGCTTTTCAGAACACGTGTGAATATTCAAATGCAGGAGGATATTAAAACTTATATTCTTTTTTCTCTAATTTATCACTTCGTTTTTGCGTAATTAAAGAAAATTGTATAGTTTATTTTTAACAAACAATTTTATTAGAGGAAACTTTTTTTTTTTTCCAAATTTGAAGAAATGAAATTCAATTGGATATTTTGTAATTCACCATTAAAAGCAAACAAATTCAGTAGTATATAAATTACAGCAGGTACATTTTGTAAATATATAACAAATGTATAAAATAAATAAATAAAGGGGTAAAACATTTACTTATAATGGGATCAGAAGTGAAACCAAGCTCTATGTAGCAGTCTGAAATGGCAAACGCCCAGTCTATGTATTTAATTTGTGACATTTTATTGTAAAACAGTGGTGTAGGGTTGAAGCAAAATAATATAGGAGCTAAAGAATAAACGTAGGATAACTAGTAATTCCAATTGAAGGGGAAATAAGTCATTTCATACCCTCAATGACAGTAAAATAGAAGAGGTATGTGATTTGGTAATTTATTCAATGATATTTCTATAGATAAGAACAAAACACTGGAAAAAATGATGTATTGTTTCTTCAGATTTATGACAAAGAGAGAATAAAGGTGATCAATATTAGCATGTACCATACTATGTGGTAAAAAACTAGTAAGGAGAGCATCTAAATTGATTTTGATAAGGCAATTGAGGTATTTTGGTTCCAGATATCAGAATTTGAATTTTTTATTATCTGTTTATTGGTGATAGTAAGGAGAGTCAAGGATAGTTGGACCATGTTGTAAGCTGCCACCTAAAGAACATTTTCCTAGAGAATGTGTGACTATTAAGAACAATATAAGCAACAATGGATTTGATTAAGGATTGACAAAAATGCATCTTTATCAAAATCCTTATTTTGTGATATCTTTGCTTTTTTATCTCTTTCTTTATTTTTCTGTCATATTACAATTTATTCAAAACTGGTAAACGTGTTCCTTTACCTTTAAATTGCTATTAGTTCTTCATTGTTCTCCTTGTTCACAATTTGTTTATAATAGATTTATATTTTCATTCTTTTTTATTATATTACTGTTTTTTGCTAAGAACCTTATTAATTTTTGAATGTATAACTGCTTTCAAATTATTCTATATCTGCAGACTCTACAACATTGATTGTTATATATATATAAATGGTATATACTTAGGACTTTTTCTCATTTTTTGATATTTGTACAGAATTTTTTTTTCTTAGTCTCATTTTTTTATTTTAAAATGATTATCTCTTTGTTGTTTTAATTTCATTTCTCTATTGATCATAATTTCTATTTGTTTTCATATTTTATAAAAAGCTCATTTTGTAATATATTATTATGAGTTATTAAAAAATATCCAATATGTGTAAATAATTCTTTAGATATGTAATTTTTAAAATTATTTTTCCGTCTATTGTATTTTTATTAATATTCTTTATTATTATTTTTCTTCTTAATATCATTCTAATATCGTTTATTAAATCTTATTATATAATCTTTTATTCCTGTTTGTTTTCCAGCTACCAATTTCAGTCTTGCATAAAGAAGAAGCAATTTCACTGTTTTAATGTTTATTTTAAAAAAATCAGTTGATTTTTTAATTCTTTAATTCTTCTTTAATCATTCCAAATATTTTTTAATATTGTAAAAAATAATTTCTTTTAAAATTTATATCAAATTTTTCTCATATCGTTTACATTATGTCGTTCCAGAGCTAAACATTTTTTCCTTCTCTTTTTCAAATAACTTTTCTTACTTTTTGATGATACAGTTCTAAACCAGGGAGGTGCAATATGTGGCCTGCATCTGGCCCAGGAGGTTTATAAATAAAGTGCAATACAATATCGTAAACTTATTTAAAATATTGTCCTGAAACTATAACATTTTTTATTTAAATTAAATTAATGAATATTTCTGTAATTAAATAAATAAATTATGAGATTTTTTCTTGTGTGATTACATGTCATAATACGACTAAACATATACATGTTCTTAGATATATATTTTCAAATAACCCACTTGTTTTATGGATGTGATCTCCAATCATCAAATATAATATGTTTCCATATTTAATTACATCTAATTCAAAATTGTTATCAATAAATAAATACAAAATTGAATATATGCAAAAGCCATAACACAATTTCTAATTATAAATAAGTAAATGAAATCCTCCTTGCTCCTTCTATCTGTCAATTAAAGCACTTCATAAGAAAAACTGAGAAATTCACATTGTATGTAAATTATGTATAAGAGATTTCTTGAACTTTTTTCTTAACCTGTTATTTCATGTATACTTTATTTTGATATTTTAATTCCAAAATAAATTTAAAGATCTCAGGATAATTGAACATGTGGCAATTTCAAACATATTTACATTTCACATTGATGACCAGTTATCTTTCCTAGGATTTCAATTATTTTGCAAGATTATTTTGAAAAAAACCTTTCACATATTAAAAAGTTGATTTTTTGTGAAGTTTATATAAGATTCATGATTATTTTTGCACACTAATTGTATAACAATAATTAAAAATCAAGAGTATATATTGTTACATTTTTATTTTATATGTAATAACTGAAACACAGGCTTGTTATATACCTGTGGCTATATATATGTAATATAGGGTATATGAGCACAGACTTTCACACCACCCACCTCTCTCCACTCTATCTAAAACACTGATACACCTAAACACATATATGCTGAAAAGATAAATAATCACCAATATACGTATTTCATGCTAAACCAGCAATCATCAGTTGGTCCAGACTATCATCTTTACACACATATATAGTATAAGTGCTCAGATATATATTAAGATAGACTATTCTCATAGTTTAATGGACAGGCTTCAATCCACTCCACACTCCAACTCTTCAACCATCCATCCAATTGAAAATCTGATGATGGAATGCTCAAAGGCCACCCTAAGGCCGAGATTATTGTCACACATAGGTTATCACATGATCACATCTCCAATACTAGCACATAATTGTTTATAAACAAAGCAAAGCAAAACTCCATATAGTAGTGCCACCTGTGCTAAACAGAGTAATCAATGGATGCCAGAAGGCTTGTGCATACAATCCCTATCTAATGCCTACTCATCCAATATCCCCAGACTAGTTTCTGGCTTGTGGCCTTTGTCAGTGAGGAACTTTGGATCTGAGAGCACTGCATCTAGATCCTAGGATCTAATGCAACCCTCTAGCAACCACCTTTTATCTCTATTTAACTACAAAACTATGAGCATGAAATTGAAAACACAAAAAATATTTTCAATCTAAGCTCAATAGCTTATATAGTCATATTAAGCTTAGATTGAAAATATTTTTTGTGTTTTCGATTTCATGCTCATAGTTTTGTAGTTAAGTAGAGATAAAAAGTGGTTGCTAGAGGGTTGCATTAGATCCTAGGATCTAGATGCAGTGCTCTCAGATCCAAAGCTCCTCACTGACGAAGGCCATAAGCCAGAAACTAGTCTGGGGATATTGGATGAGTAGGCATTAGATAGGGATTTTATGCACAAGCCTTCTGGCATCCATTGATTACTCTGTTTAGCACAGGTGGCACTACTATATGGAGTTTTGCTTTGCTTTGTTTGTAAAAGGTTATATTTTTTGCCTAACATTAACAACGCAATGTACAAAAAAGGTGAATATAAAATGTTTGCTAATATGTCATCACTACAAGTCTCTTAGAACATATTACAATATTGCAAAAACTATTAAAAAAATTTAAACTTTTAGAGCATGATTTGATAGATTTATCAGATTTTTATATTTATTCATTCACATTTTAAATACAAACATAAATAAAAAAGATTTCATTCATTTTTTAGAATCAATCTGCTTCTCCCGACCAATGATGAACAGTGCTTTTGTTTCATTGCAATCTAATTTTTTTAATATTTGCAAAATTTAAATGGGATTTTTTATAATTTATTTTGCTTCTACACAAAATTATCTATCAAATAAAGTCAAATTTATTTTATTCTTATATACGATAACAGTTTAATATTAAAATTAATGCTGAAAGCTTGCAACAAGTGAAAATATTGAAAACTGTCTCAGTCTGAGATACTTGTTCCCATGTTCGATTCCTTTTATATTAAGAAAACAATGAGTTATAATTATACTCCAACCTATCTCAAATTACTAGATCAGGTAAAATATTCTGTGAGTATTGATTTGATATTTAACTTTAGAGATCGGAGCAATTTTAACACTACAGATTCTTCAAATAAATGAATACTGAAAAATAACTAAAGGTACATAATTTCAATTAAAAGACCTGTGATATTTTTTAAAAAATATTAATAAATAAATAAAATATCTCATCACTTTTTTATAATAAGACAAAGAGCTTCTTAGTGCACTTCCAAATTTTACGCCTTATCTTGAACTTTAATCAAGAACTGGCTGTTGAAATCAAGACAGTTTTATATATAAAACACTGAGTTACACTAAAAATTATCATTTTTATTATAAAAAACTGTTGAACATAACAAATAAGGGAACATTTCATTTATTTATTAATAATACTTGGAAATCACCATATAACTTACACATGATCACACACCACACACATATATTAATGAAATCAAGTCATCTATCATGAGACTTATATAGCTTGTATTCACAAATATGTAATATAATGAGCATGATAATAGCTCTAAACAAGCTTATTTTATTTCTCTTTTTTTGATAAATGCCACAGGAGAACACATTGAAAATCTCTATCTAAAACTATCCCATCCCCGAGTTGGAAATCAGGATTTAAAGACATATAGATATCTAAAAATTTCAGATCTTCTACTTAATAGTTAAGTATTAGATACATGCTGGGCTTGACTTTGTATTTTGAATGTGGTGTCTGGATGTTCGAGCTCCTCCCTGATAAAAGCCATAGCCCAAAACCAATTTGGATATTGGAATAATTCTACATAGAGATTTCAAATACATTCTCTTGTGGCATTTATCAAAAAAAAAATACGCTTGTTTAGAGCTATCAGCACAATTGTTATATTATAAATGTAAGTGAATAAATATTAGTTGTAGATTAATTATTGTAATAATAGTAATGACAATATTATTAAAACAGTAAATAATTAATGGTAATAATAAATGATAGTAATACACTTTATAAAACACAAAAGCACTTTCAGTTATTTGCATAACCATTTTCAATTGGAAACTTTTAAACTTAATGAAAGTAAATATCACCATGATATTTTAACATTTGCTCTTTGTTGTAAATGATATTCAAGCTTCAAATGTTAAAATTATAATATCATTATGTCATATGTTATTTTATTCCAGCAAATTTAAAGGTTTCCAGTTGAAAATGGTTATGCAGATAACTTAAAATAATTTTGTATTTTATAATGATTATTAATAATATTTATTATTACATTAATACTTTATTGTATTATTTATTATATATATATATATATATATAATAAATAATACAATAAATCACATATTTATTGTATTATTTATTATATATATGCATGTGATCTAGATTTGAACATTACATGATTTCTTTAGCAAATAATGGTTCAAATCTTAAGGGAAACCTATATAAAAGCAAAAAAGTAATATTCAATGATTTTTCACAAAAAAATAAATATTGGTAATCAAGAATTAAAAATTACTAACTACAAATATTTTGATCAGCTATTTTAATACATTTGAAAACATAATAGATGAAAATAGTAAACTTAAATAAGGTGATTTTGAAAAATAACTTAATATTAAAATAAATGGTATAGTCTCTCTTAGTAAAATATGTCTTTATAAGAAAGTAAATTCAACAGATCATGTGAATCACTACATGACCTTTGAAAGTGCAGATAAACCACTGAAAGAAAAATCCATTCTATCAGATTTGCTGTAAAATCTAATTTTGTATCTTCTATTTTTGGAATTCCTTATTGTATCATTGAAAGGCTGATAGTGTTAATAGTCATCTTGCCCAATGGTACTAGTGCTCATTTATTAGTGCCTTAGCTCCAAACTTAGATTCAGAGAATGTTTTTATCATTTGTTGGTTAATAATATTATGGCAATATCCTTAAAAGGGCAGTTGTTTGAGGAAATTTAATGTGTTGATTCAAATAGCAACCTTTGGCTGAAATTTGTTGGATATAAACATAGTGTTGCTGTAAATTCAAATGGCAAACTTCTAGTGATTTTTTGGAAAAAATATGTAATAACTAATAAACTATATTATAGTTTGAGTTAGAGCATAAGTTTATATTCTACAAGTACTTAAAAGTGAAAATTGTTGGTAAGATGATAGATATTAGGTTAGTATAGTCTAAGATTAAAATGATAGTTATAATATAAAGTGGATCATATTGTAATCACTTTCAAAAAGAAAATTGCTGTTTTTTGCAGTATCTCTTATAAATACTAATTTGAACTTTAAGGATTATCACATTTTTGAAGCATGAGATTCTATCAAGGAGAATGCTAAAGATAATAGTAAATCTATTCTTAAAATCACTAAGAAGTTCATAATTAATTTAATGTCTTAATTAAAAGATATGTTTTTTCCTTGCTTGGCAGAATAATAAATTAAACGTCAAACTTTATAATATATAGAGATATAAAGGCAAAAATTTAACAACCAACAAAAATGTTATAAAAGTGTCAAGGGATTTAAATTGCAAAAACAATACAAATATTTACTGATTGTACAGCTTTAGATCTTTTTTGAAGCACTGAAAGCAATATATGGATTTTAAAATGTAGTATCGCAATGTTTGCCAGGCATATTTCTGTCAATAAAACTTGATGTCATCAGCTGCTCAGGTGACTAGTTGAGATCATATCTAATCATATAAATTAAAATTTTACTTAAATATGTTTGTAATGATCAATTTGAAATTAATGTTTGAATATAAGGTTTAGTGATAATTTAATGAAAGTCTCCTTTATGTGACCTTAATGTTAATTGATAAGATAGTGTTTATAATCCTATACATTTAAAATAATTTAATTTAAATAAACATTTTAAAAATATATATTTTAATTAATAAAATACATTTATTAATGTTATTTATTAATGCCTTTTATAAATATTCATAGAAATTTATGCTTATGGATATACGGTGATGTTCGATGAAAATTTAACTGACCACTTGCAGGATATAACGCATCATGATTACAATATATAAGTAAATGTTCACTAAGAATGATTTAATACTGCCTTTCTACCATATTCAGTATCATATATTTGTTATATATAAGTAAATGTTCACTAAGAGTGATTTACTACTGCCTTTCTACCATATTCAGTATCATATATTTGTTAAATAGAAATTATAAATAATGTTAAAAGATTATATAGATATATAATAAATGAGAAAAAATAATAGTGCATACCTGGAAAATGAGAAGAAGCACTTATTATTCCTGCAATGTAATCTCCAGATGTCATAGGATGACAAGAGCAGGATTCATTTTCCAAATGCATTTTCTCTAATATATATAAAAAAATTGAAATTAACTTTATAAAACTTTAATGCATCATTACTGAATTAAACAAATAAATATGAGTAAAAACTTTTTTACAGCTGTGTCTTTCCTTTCTCCTAGTTTCATGTATTTGTGTAACAGATTCTTTGCTTTTGGAGATGGCAGACAAGAAGATGGTTATAATGAAAGTATATTTGTATCCAAATTCATTCAGATTTTAATAATATTTAACACTTTGAGATTATTTCTCATATTCACCCCAAAGTATAAATCACCCATTTTTATTATTATTTAAAGAGAAAAGATCGGAATGAAATATATATAAATATAAATATAAAATTACTTTTTATGCTTTGATTTGAGATTATTTCATTTACATAATAAAGTAGACTTATGAAAAATAATCTCAAAATTTTACATGTTATTAAATCACTGGAAATATATTACATAATTCATTCTTTGAATCAGTATTAATTTAAGTTTAGAGTAATCTCATATATCAATTATTAAAAGAAAGCAATTTAAAATAGCTTTAAAATAAATAGTATGACTGATTTTAATTCTCATTTTTGGCCAAAATGCTTCAGATAATTACCTATATAAGAAAATTGAAAGTATTTTATTTATTCAATAAACCAATATTATGAAAAGTAATCTCATATATATATATATATATATATATATATATATAGATTACTTTATATATATATATATATAGAGAGAGAGAGAGAGAGAGAGAGAGAATTAAATATTTCCATGAATTGTTATTATAATAAAGAATAGAAATGAGGACAGTATATCCATGTAAAATGAGACAGCTTTGACCTTTGATGTTGCCAAAAAATATCAATTACTACTAATTGAAAATCCCTGATGCTAAACAAGTTTTCTCATTAACATATAATAGCTCTTGTTGATGTTATCTTGAAGTAAAAGGGATACAAAAAACTTCAACAAAAGAACTATTATGCATTAGTGAAAAAACTTGTTTTGTCTTGGGGGTTGCCAATTAGTAGTAATTGATAATTTTTTGGCAACATCAAATTAAAAACCTTTTTACTTTAAGAAACTCTAACAAAAGAGCTATTATAAATTAATGAGAATACTTGTTGAGCCTCATGGATTTGAATTAGTAGTAATAGATAGTTTTTTGGCTACATAAAAAAGTAAAAATTATC
The DNA here is from genome assembly GCA_028023455.1 of Epiperipatus broadwayi. NCBI lineage: Eukaryota > Metazoa > Onychophora > Udeonychophora > Euonychophora > Peripatidae > Epiperipatus > Epiperipatus broadwayi. The sequence goes on from JAQFVV010013380.1 coordinate 106,459, forward strand.
TCTGTTTACATGAACATAATCTCATTTCTATTATCTTTAAATAGAACCACTTGCAATGCTGCTACAATAAAAATACATCATTTCATAGTAGCACATGGTAATACTATAATAAGCAAATGAAATATTTTCTTACTGGCCCTCTGTGTATTGTAAAAAGATTGTCTTTTATACTTAAGGTGGAAAGAATAAATTCTAATCAATCTACTTATCTTATTGTTTTTAAATTGATCTAACCAATTTATTTTTATTAACAAAGTAAAGAATTATTATTTTTTTTAAATTTTGTGTAATAAACATTAAGTGATCTATATTGTAACACTACCAGAAAATACAGAGTCATACCTGGGCTAATGGTAACCAATGCATCAACATTAACTTCTATAACTTGGTTAGCCATTGGTAATGCTCCAGAAAATTGGGTTTAAACCATGAGGAATCTGAGGAATTGTATTTTTATCTTCAAGTAAAAAAAATAAAATTTATAAAGACCAAACTAAATAAGAGGTAGTGCATGGATTTTGAAGAATGTCCTCTTTGCCCCAATCCAGGAATCATTATCATACATCATCATTTGGATGCCCATATACTACATATAAACCCCCTATCCCATATAGCTGTTATGCACAAATCTAGCTCAGGAAGCAAGAACTCTATAATTTATTACTGTGAACAGGAGAGAAATATAAAAATAAATTAGCTTGTTATAAATGATCTTAAGTAATTCATGGGCTTCCCCTACTTACAAATAAATAATTTTATTGGGATCATGAATGGAAAAAAACTAAATCTTAGAATATAAGCTGTCATGATATAAGATCACACAGACACCACACTTCATGAAACAGAAATTGGATAGAATAAAGTAATTAATACTAGAAATAATATTTTTTTGAAAACAATTATTTAATATCTAATTAACAATATAAAATGACATGATAGTAGATAATTTCAAACATCCATTTCATTATAAAAAATAAAAAAATATACAGTTTGATAAAATTATATTAACATATCAATCAGTTTTTATTCATGGATTAACTTTCAATTCATTAGGTTATTTCTTTAAAAATAATTAAGAGTTTATTAAATATTTTCAGAAATCAAAGATAGCAATCTTTGATTCTACCAAGAGGGCATAGTGAGAGGGAAAAAACTTATTACATTCATGAAACAAACAAAAACAGATTTTCTATTAATAAAAATATATTGTGTGCACCTAAATCAAAAAAAAATAATTATAGCCATGGCTTTAGTCATGGAGTCCTTTTCAGTTCCAATTTCCAGTTTTCTATACAATTAAGTTTTTTCTTGAAGACTTCTTAGACATGGCATGATTAAGGTGTCCCTTTCCTGGTCTTTATCAATTCCAGGACTTGAAAAATAGAAAAATCTGTGGTTTTTCTCTTGAATTTTCAGATGAAACAGATGTAGACAGAGACTCATTGCTCTTGGGAGAAGGACAGGTTGCAGATTGCTTAAAGGAGGTTTTACAACCTCTATATTTTATTCCAGTGAAAGTAGGTTACATGTAGGAAAGTGATGCCTAGTTTTTAGCTGAATTTAGCATATGCCTTTTCATGGTACAAATCATTTTAGTGCTAAACTCCTAGTATGCAAAAAACTGTATTAAAAACTTCTATTATTATATTTAATAGCTTGGTTAAGATTCCTGCTATGTTATGCCACGGGTTGGTAAAGGCTCCTGCTTTTTTAGCAGTTGGATTAAAGCTTCACTGCTGTCTCTTTAACAGCTAAGTTAGGAATACTTTATTTTACTATATTTTAACAGCACAATTAAGATTTGACTGTTCTCATCAAGAGTTAAGTTAGCAAATTTCTATATTTTTCTCAGCCGCAGGATTAAGACTTGACTGCTCTCTTCAACAGTTAAGTTAGCCATAACTTCTCTCCAGACACTTGGGTATAGTTACTAATTCACACCTCATCTATATTGTTTAGAACAATCTTGCCCACAAGCCAATTATAATCTCTCTTACATTATTATTTTCATGACAACCAATTAAATAAAATTTTATAACTACAATTATTCAGCTAATTATTTCCTTAATCATAGATTAAAAACAAGTCAAGAATAAGAATTTAACAACATAAAATTCTTGACATTCCTTTATAATTAAAAATCAAATCTTGCAAAAACAACAACAACATGATAATCTGTTAATTGCATTTATTTGATTTTCTTATTTTATTAAACTGAGATAAAGAAAGGGAAACAACTCGAAAAATTAACTCTTTCTGTCTTAAGTATAAAAGACAATCATCTTAAAAATACAAATATTTTCTTATTGTAGTATTGTCATGTACTAAGATGATGGTACTCATCAGAATACCTACTCAGCACCCATTTTTAATACTAATAATAAACAAATAATAAAGAAATTATAAATACTGGCACCTGGAACCCAAATACCTTGACTTCATAATAAAGATCAATTTGGCAGCTCTCCCTACTAATCATTTTCTCTCACAAAAAATATTTTTTTACAAATAATGACACAATCTGCACCCTTTATTATCGGGAAGAGGAAACTATCCTACATACTTTACTATATTGTCCGGTACTTGATATATATATATATATATATACATATAAAAGAAAGTTACTGTTAATACTAACTGAAATAATTATAGAAAATATACAAACCATTATACAATTACAAATATCCAGTAATGCCCTCTGTTTAAAGATCTATATCTCAATAATAGCAAACCTTAAAATGATACCACTTTAAGGTTGTATGCTAAATGATGTTAAATATTGAAATACAGACCTACTCAAACACAGAGCATGAAATTTTAAATAAGCAAACGATCTTAAATTTTTGCTAATAAACTAACAAGTTTACAAAGTTATTAAAGACAAACTAAACATTAGATTTTAATCTTTAAATTCCTCCCAAACTATAAATGAAAAGAAAGTTACTGTTAACACAACTGTGTTGAAAAGAAAGTTACTGTTAACACAACTGTGTTAACAGTAACTTTCTTTTCATTTATAGTTTGGGAGGAATTTAAAGATTAAAATCTAATGTTTAGTTTGTCTTTAATAACTTTGTAAACTTGTTAGTTTATTAGCAAACATTTAAGATCGTTTGCTTATTTAAAATTTCATGCTCTGTGTTTGAGTTAGTTTGTATTTCAATATTTAACATCGTTTAGCATACAACCTTAAAGTGGTATCATTTTAAGGTTTGCTATTATTGAGATATAGATCTTTAAACAGAGGGCGTTACTGGATATTTGTAATTGTATAATGGTTTGTATATATATATATATATATATATATATCATTGAAAAAAGTCCAAACTTCAAACTTTCCTTCTTTGCTGCTTTATCCAAAGACTTGGAAAATGGTCTATTCCCACTAATTAGAATATCAATCTTTTTAACATTCACGCTTTGGTATGTAAGATTGTCACCTATATTTCATTCAGGTGTCTGGCAGATTGGATTCAATATTTTACAATAAAATTGTAAAGATTAAAAATAAAAACCAAGTAATTTCCCCAGCAGCCACATTGAGCCTACTCAAGCTCTAAACCCCAATATAACAGCATTGTTGATACTAGTGGAGAACTACGAGTTCAAGACCTATCACAGTGACATTATAATGATGGAGATAATTTCTGGGATTTAAAAATGGACAGTTCAAAGTAAGTTCATTCAGATTGTAGTGCCATGAGTGTGGACATGGAACTGGACTGTGAAAAAATTTAATCATTGTGGTGTGAAAATTGTTATGCCATAATCAGATTTAAAATATGTAAACACATTTTGCATCAATAAAGATTTTGTTAAAAATAAGATGGGAAGTGTATTATTTACTGTAGCAGCATTTGAAGTAGTTCTACTTAATGTTATATATATATTCAAATTGTGAATTACATTATATATATATATAGTGTAACGAAATAGCGTTACATGGGATTTGAACCCAGGCATATGAGGTTATATTAAACATATATTCAATTGACGAAATGAATGACAGGAACAAAACTGTTAAAAAAGCGGTCTTGCTTTAATAATAAACGAGAAACAGCCGTTTCTAAAGCATGATCGCAGCTATATAAGAGTACCTGTCAAATTTATTGAAATAAAAAAGTAAAAGAGTTTTTTTTATTATTTTGTTTTTTTTTTTAAGAATAAATCTGTAATCATTAGTTGTAAGTTTTTTTTTTGCATTTTTTTAATTAAATAAAGAAAGAGGAATGATTGAACGCAAGTTTGACATTTTTATTAAATCATTTGAATCATTTTGAACAAAAGGGGAAAATGAATGAATTAATTTGCAATATGTTCTGAAATTCCAAGTGATCTAAAATTATTTTAAATGGGGGTAATTAGTAAATGTAAAATTAGAGAAATTGAAACAATAGGCAGGATATGCGTTGGTAACCCTAGATAAAATAAGCCGAATTTAGAAACAGAGGTGAGAAAAAGTGTACACTGCTATTGTACAACTCAGACTTCTGTCTCCAGCGAAACAATACCTGAATAAATGGTCAAATTGAGTTAAATTCCAAAGTGGTGTAAACGATCCCAGAAATCACTGAATTGAGTTAATACTCGATGGACTTATAAGATGAAGGGACTCACAGGTGCATGGGAGTGATTGGGTGAAAAAAATTCAAGGTGTGAGGGCGGGAAGGAAGAGATCAAAAAGGCTGGACAGCACTTTTAATGATTATTATTATTAAAAATTAGAATGAGAGAAGAAATAAAATCTAACTTTCGTGTAGAAATCTAATGGAGATGCGTTGCTGAACATAAAATTCGCAGCTTGACCACCGGACCTCCGCGTCCAGCTCAGCTGATTGCCAATAAGATGCTCGTAACACCGGAGAAACTTCACATAAGGACCACACATGCTTTTGAGACCTTGCAAATTGCCAGAATGCTTTGTTAAAGAAGAAATCATCGCTCAGGATCCCTCTTACAGTCTTTCTACATTCCACAGGTAGCTATCTTTAAATTGTCGTATTCACTTATGCACCAAAGTAAAATAACTTTAATAACCAGAACTATTAAAACATTAAGCTAAAATGATAAAGTTACTCATGACCATTAATGAACGATTTGAGAACCTAACCAAATAAGTTTGCCTACAGATTAACATTCTTTAAAATATGTGCGAAGTCACCTTGAAATCTATATTTAAATTATCTCGGCTTGCCGGTCATATATCTGCATGAATTGTTATTAAACAGATTAAAATAAAACATTTATTTAACTAGTATTTTTTGTTATTAACTGCTTGGAATTTCAACATAAATTTATATAATAGGGAATGAGTGCTGGAGCGATCAAATTTGTTTGTATATGAATGAATGCATTTGATATTTTTGGTGTTGGGATTTGATTATATTTATGTTTATGTTTATTATGCTCTCTTAGATTAATATTAAGTTTTGATTAATTTATTCTGTGGGATATAGGGCGGGCCCTCATATGATAAGTCTGATTGATCGTGATTGAAAGATCACATATACGATGTAATTTGAAAGGTGATATTGGCTGTGTTCGTTTCTTGCTTCCGACTGGAGTGATGCATGGGCATGTTTTGTGATATAGTTGAGTGAGCTTATGCACATACGTGGTGGACTCTTATAAAAGTTCTCCTGGTGCCTACTACTTGGATTCAATCTGAATTTATGTATAAAATAAATAAAGCGTACGTGTATATGTGTTTGAAATTATCTTCACAGAACATTATGTAATCCCCTAGACGCAAGAACACAGCAGGTTCATAGAAGTGAACCATCAACCAAAACACAAGAATGTCACTGTAGGAATACGGCAAAAGCGTCCAGATATAAAGGACATGACTTTACTAGGCTTTCGGTAAGGAAGCCGGCGAAGGGTGGATACATTTGGCACGTCAACGTGGCCCAAAACTATTGTTTCAAGTGGTGGGACCGACATGGATACAGCTGACGTTTCTAACAACAAAAGCAAATTTAAAAGAGAGAGGGCACTCGAAATAACAGAATAAATTATCTATTAAAGCGGGGAGAAATTTTCGGAATCACCATAAAATAAAATCATTAAACATTGCTTAAGGGAGTGGGAAAGGGATTTAGTTCTCTTATTAGCACTAAAATAATCAAGCGTCCGAATATATTTAATAGTTGTAGAAGGCTGTGGAATAGCAGGATTCCGTGGAAGAAAGATCGTATGTTAAAAGGAAGCAAATTGATAAATTAATTTCTATGTTAAAATTAAATGCAAATAATTTAAGCACAAATAAAAAAATAAAATATACATCGTTAACCTTTTCGATGTTAGTTACGGAGACGCCACGTCTTTTGAAAAATTTTTGTCTGTATGCGACGCGATGTGATGCTTTTAATGGTTGCATGCGCCATCTCTTGGTCAATTTTGGTCGCAATTTCTTCATTTTAGACTTATTTGATAGGAAATTCAATGCTTTCAATTTTAGTTCTAAAAACATCCGCATATAGCGTTATACTTTTTCAAAAAAATCAATAATTTTGACAGCCGACTTGTTACACCCCTCTGTCTTTGTTCTCTGATTGGATACTACCAAATCTTCTAGGCGTGTTTCTAAATGACAGATTGACAAACGAGCAACACTAACAAAGACAATTCATGTTATACACATTCGTAATGATTTTGTTGTAATAATTACATTTATTGCAATTTTTTATGTTCACAAATAATAAAATATAGTTCTCTATCAAAATATAAAGTTTGACTCGGAAAATTTTAAATATTAGAAGAAAAATACATTTGGAGAAATATCCGTAACAAAAAATAATTATTGCTACATAACGTAATCAGGAAATTCCTAAGGCGTGTTTCTAAATGAAGATTCAGACATGACAACGAAGCTGTGTACGTTCGTAATTGAAGTAAATAATAACATCTATCGTAATTTTTTACATTCATAAATAAGATTTGATGTTACTTTATGGAAATATAAAGTTTGATTTGGAAAATTTTAAATTTTACAAGAGAAATAAGTAAACTGGAAATAAAAAGAGAATTACTCGACCGCTGTTGATCTGAATAACGGCACAATCATTGGTTGAGTTATAATTCTTTTGTTTTACTGCTAACTTTTTTTTACACATTTTTTTTATATTTTTTGACAGTTATTAACATTATTTTTATTTTTTCGTTACATTTAACCAATTTGAATCTAAAATTATTTAATTTTTAGAAGCTGAATTAAAAAAATTCTGTGTATTTTAGATTAATATTTTAACAAAAGAACTGATTGCAAATGACACAGACCAATCACATTGTTCTCAGATTTAAGTAGAGGGCCACTAGCTAAAAGAATCAGTTTAAGTAGAGGGCCAATAGCTAAAATCTTCAGTGAAAGGGTTAAAAGACATATTTATATTCTTGCACAAAGGAAGTACTGTAACTGGAATCTTGTTAGGAGTTTTGTGTTTTACTTAAAAAAGAAAAGGGGGCTAAAGAAAGAAGTCAACATAGTGTATATATATAAAGACGGATATAACTATATAATAGATATAGCCGCACATATAATCGATAGCTGCTGTATAGAAATGGAGGGAACAGAGGGACCTGGGATAGTATGAGCGATAGAAACCAAATTGGAGGAATGACAGGAGCTGTGGGAATTTTGAAGGGCAAGGAGCATCTGAGGATAGGATAAGACAGTCAGTGGGACCCGCAGAGTAGTAGGTAATGAGCCGTGGATTACTATAAATTATAAATCAGATATTAAACAATGGAAGAAAACCCAGATGAAAGCATGTGGGAACAGATGGGGGAGAGTCCAATACAATTTAAAAAACAGGATACGGAGAAGGAAGGGGATATTAAAACATTAATAAAGATGATGACGCAAATGATGGCCGAAATGAGGGAAGGTAGAGAAGAGTGTAGAAGAGATAGGGAAGAGTTTAAAGAGGAGATAAGGCAATTACTCAGGGGAAAGGAAGTGAAGTCAGAAGAGAACAAAGGGGAGGATAGCAGCTTAGCCAATGTTGAGGAAAAAATAGGCCAGAATAGGATGGAGATGGACAAAACGAAAACAGACCTGAATGATCTAAAGGATAGGGTAGAGATACTAATGGATGATGTAGAAAAGGGAAATAGGCATCAAGATGCGATAAAGGAAGCTATCAGGCAGATGGAGGAGGCATGTCATGAAATTAGACAACACCAGGACGAAGTCCGAGAGGCACTGGGAGAGTGGGGACAGAGAATCCAAAGGATTGAAGCAGACCAGGGACATGGGAATGTGGGTAGAAGGATGGAAGAGATGGAGAAGAGATGGGAAAGGCAGATGTCGCAACAGGACACAAGTCGTGTATGGGCGGAGAGACAGATGAAGATAGAAATATTTAGGGCAGGAGAAAACAAAAACTCAATGGACCATTTTGAAAGCATCAGGAATCTGTTTGGAGAACCAACGGCGAGAGAACCTGACCGAATAAATATTGCAAGCGGATACCTACAGGGCCCAGCGAGAGACTGGTGGAGGACACTGGAATTTAAACCCCGGTCATATGAGGAATATAAGGAAGAAGTTTTGCGGTGTTTCTGGAACACAGCACGTCAAGAAGGGACGTATTTTAGAATCACCGGGGAGAAATATGGGGGAAGGCCCAGTGAGACGGCCACTCAGTTTTATTATAGGCAGGTGGCAAGCCTTCAACAATTGCCTGTGTACCATATGATGGAGACGCAGATCATCTCAATAATAAGGCACAATATGCCAACCACCCTCAGACACATGATGCTGGGAAGGGATTGCAAAGGGATCCATGAAATGGGGGAAATGATAGCAAAATTTGAACAAGAAGAGGGGATAGGAGGGCAGATAGAGAGGTCTAGTAATGAACAACCCAGAAAACGAGTACCACCGGACCGATACTAACCCATAGGACAGAGGGAAAATGAATTGACGACCGTGGATATCACAAAGACAAATGTTTAAAGGGACTCACATGGGAAATAGATGCCACGAACCGGGAATGACCTGTGACATGAAACGACATATGATATTGGAAATGGAATTGGTGGATCTACCTGGGAGTACCCTGCAAGACCAGGAGAGGGCTGTCACATGATGCTGGCCCAACTTAAGTGCGGAAAATCACGCAACACATTTCATTAGAGTTCTTGCCAGCTCACTTCCCAAAACTTCGTTATTGCTGGGCGGATCAGACTTTCCAAAATCTTAGATAGAGATCGATCGTATTCTGTATAGGGGACTTCGGAAAGGTCCATCCCCATACCTCCTGTCAGGGATGCACAAAACACATTGGCCATTGTCATCAATCATGGCAGACCCTAGAATACCAGATAGTTTTTTTTCTCCATTAATAGTCATTGTAAAAAGAAGTCTGACCACAGAGCACCTGATCCAAATTTTAAGGGAAGGCGGAGCCGCAGACAAACAGCCGGGAAAGCCACCATAATGGGACCCATATTGCACAAAAGAAAGGAGGATGTTGGGTCGATTCATTGAACACTGCACCGAGAAAAATGATTAAGGGGACTTTCAATGCAAGGGCACTGGAGAGGGCCGAATAACTTGGCTCCTTCTCAGAGCTAAAACCCGCAACCTCAGATTTTACTCTACACCGGGCGGGGAGATATGTAACGGAATAGCATTACATGGGATTTGAACCCAGGCATATGAGGTTATATTAAACATATATTCAATTGACGAAATGAATGACAGGAACAAAACTGTTAAAAAAGCGGTCTTGCTTTATAAATAAACGAGAAACAGCCGTTTCTAAAGCATGATCACAGCTATATAAGAGTACCTGTCAAATTTATTGAAATAAAAAAGTAAAAGAGGTTTTTTTATTATTTTGTTTTTTTTTTAAGAATAAATCTGTAATCATTAGTTGTAAGTTTTTTTTTTTGCATTTTTTTAATTAAATAAAGAAAGAGGAATGATTGAACACAAGTTTGACATTTTTATTAAATCATTTGAATCATTTTGAACAAAAGGGGAAAATGAATTAATTAATTTGCAATATGTTCTGAAATTCCAAGTGATCTAAAATTATTTTAAATGGGGGTAATTAGTAAATGTAAAATTAGAGAAATTGAAACAATAGGCAGGATATGCGTTGGTACGCCTAGATAAAATAAGCTGAATTTAGAAACAAAGGTGAGAAAAAGTGTACACTGCTACTGTACAACTCAGACTTCTGTCTCCAGTGAAACAATACCTGAAAAAATGGTCAAATTGAGTTAAATTCCAAAGTGGTGTAAACGATCCCAGAAATCACTGAATTGAGTTAATACTTGATGGACTTATAAGATGAAGGGACCCACAGGTGCATGGGAGTGATTGGATGAAAAAAATTCAAGGTGTGAGGGTGGGAAGAAAGAGATCTAACTTTCATGTAGAAATCTAACGGAGATGCGTTGCTGAACATAAAATTCGCAGCTTGACCACTGGACCTCCGCGTCCAGCTCAGCTGATTGCCAATAGGATACTTGTAACACCGGAGAAACTTCACATAAGGACCACACACGCTTTTGAGACCTTGCAAATTGCCAGAATGCTTCGTTAAAGAAGAAATCATTGCTCAGGATCCCTCTTACAGTCTTTCTACATTCCTCAGGTAGCTATCTTTAAATTGTCGTATTCACTTATGCACCAAAGTAAAATAACTTTAATAACCAGAACTATTAAAACATTAAGCTAAAATGATAAAGCTACTCATGACCATTAATGAACAATTCGAGAACCTAACCAAATAAGTTTGCCTACAGATTAATATTCTTTAAAATATGTGTAAAGTCACCTTGAAATCTATATTTAAATTATCTCGGCTTGCCGGTCATATACATGCATGAATTGTTATTAAACAGATTAAAATAAAACATTTATTTAACTAGTATTTTTTGTTATTAACTGCTTGGAATTTCAACATAAATTTATATAATAGGGAATGAGTGCTGGAGCGATCAAATTTGTTTGTATATGAATGAATGCATTTGATATTTTTGGTGTTGGGATTTGATTATATTTATGTTTATGTTTATTATGCTCTCTTAGATTAATATTAAGTTTTGATTAATTTCTTCTGTGGGATATAGGGAGGGCCCTCATATGATAAGTCTGGTTGATCGTGATTGAAAGATCACATATACGATGTAATTTGAAAGGTGATATTGGCTGTGTTCGTTTCTTGCTTCCGACTGGAGTGATGCATGGGCATGTTTTGTGATATAGTTGAGTGAGCTTATGCACATACATGGTGGACTCTTATAAAAGTTCTCCTGGCACCTACTACTTGGATTCAATCCGAATTTACATATAAAATAAATAAAGCGTACGTGTATATGTGTTTGAAATTATCTTCACAGAACATTATGTAATCCCCTAGACACAAGAACACAGCAAGTTCATAGAAGTGAACCATCAACCAAAACACGAGAATGTCACTGTAGGAATACGGCAAAAGTGTCCAGATATAAAGGACGTGACTTTACTGGGCTTTCGGTAAGGAAGCCGGCGAAGGGCGGATACAATATATATATATATTATAATAGTGATTCCACCTTTACTGTTAAAATGAGGTTGTCTTGAAAAGAGTTTGAAATTGTTTACTGTAATTGATATTGGGATTGTCTAAGTGTTGACTGGTTTCTAATGATATATATATATATATATATATATATATATATAATGCTGTCTCTGATAATGTGTGTATATAGCTATATATAAATTGATATGGTTGGTAATTGGAAATGCCTTTTTATATAATCATTGCTGCTTTTAATTCTAAAATCATAGACATCTGCATAGATCATGAATGTTAAACTACTTGGGGACTTGGAGTAGTGTTTTGCTGATAAAACATGAAAGATATTCTCTCCAACTTCACACTTACAGAAAATCAAAGAATAAAGAGATAAGTCTAATTCTATATCATACGACTACTAATATTTTATTTGCACAAACTATTAAAATAGTATCATCAATTCATTACTATAGCTTGCACAAGGTGGCACTAATATATAGAGTTGCTATTATTTTAAGTATAACTCTAGATATGAAATTTAAAAAAATGGTGAATATATATTTATTCTTTTTACTTTTGATGTTCTCCCATGTATTAAAAACTATAACTCACCAAAGTCCTGTCCATTTCTATATTTGCATTTAAATAAGCAGCAAGAGTCACAACAATGTATAGAAGACTTTTTTATTTAACAATTAAACTCTAAAAATTAAAAATATTCAATACATAAATATCTAAATGATAGCATCTCATATTTCGTGGCAAATACATACATTTTGATACTATTTTATTAAGCATTCTAAAACAAGTTTTGACACTAGGAAAAACCACCTAATCTCTGTTGAGGCACACTAGTGATAAATAGCATTAGATATTTCATTGAAAATGCCTACGAAATGGTTTAGGATATTTTGACTAACAAAAGCATAATTTTCAAATTTTATTGAAAGTTTTTTAAAAAAACAACACTTACAATGAACAAATAAATAAATTAAAACAATTTCAGATATTACATAAAAAAATGTTCCAGATATTTTGTTCTATACAAAAACAAATTTCGCATAGTGCTTATCAAAAGTATGATAAGGAATACAAGACTAAACTAATGTATGAATGAGCAAAAACATGGCAGCATAATATAGGAAAAGAATAACATTTAGAATTTTTATATTATAAATTATATTAGTATACATCTTAATTTGAATTAATTGTTTTAATAATCTGCTTCAAATTTTAATATTTGTATGAGTTTATATAAATATTTTTTCTCTCTCTCTTTTATATAAAATGAAATATAAGTATTATAACTTTATCTTTCTTATTGCATTGGCAAATCCTTAATAGTAATATCATTTACTTTCTTTATCATTCTTGCAATGCTTTATATAATTATAACCCACTAGTGACTGTTTCAATTGCGCCAACAATCTTATTCAGAACTTTTTATATTTTCAAAGTTTAATTACTCTTACAATGCTTTATAACATTATAATAAACTATTGACAGTTTCAATTGTCACAGCAAACTTCTTCAGATCTTCTTATATTTTCAAAGCTTAATTACTATTACAATGTGGTATATAATTATAACCCAATATTGACCGTTTTGAGCAATCTTCTTCAGAACTTCTACATATATTTTCAAAGCTTAATTAAGTAGTTTTGAAAATATAAGTAGAAATTCTGAAGACGACTGCTCGAAATGGTCAATATTGGGTTATGAATATATAAAGCATTGTAAGAGTAATAAAGAAAATAAATGATAGTAAACAAAATATTTATAATGATACACATAAAAATATTATTTATTAACTAAATTAAACTATTTACATGTATGAGAGTGTTCACACACATATATTTATATTTAATAATAAACATTGATTTGTTTTCACTTTTCTATAATAGAATTTTTTTTACCTGGAGAACATGTACGACTGATAATAAATGATACTTGTGTGGTGAGAATTGCACATCCTTGAAAAACACAAAAATATAAAAAATGCATAATCCATAGAATTATAGTTGTTGTTCGATATCTGGAGCTCAGAAGCTGCTTAAATTCTATTTTGCTTTCTGTTATCTAAAAAATAATTGTACAGATATATATATATATATTTGTAAATTATTTTACTAAAGTAAATCAGTCTATCTATCTATCTATCTATCTATCTATCTATCTATCTATCTATCTATCTATCTATCTATCTATCTATCTATCTATCTATCTATCTATCTATCTATCTATCTATCTATCTATCTATCTATCTATCTATCTACCTACCTACCTACCTACCTACCTACCTACCTACCTACCTACCTACCTACCTACCTACCTGCCTACCTACCTACCTACCTACCTACCTATTTATCATACTTACATAGTTTGCCTATTGGAAAGCTTGTCACTTGTTTTATTTTAAATTATCCATTTTCTGGAGCTCAGGGGCTTCACTAGATAGTATAAATAATATGGCTGGCCCTAATCTATCATATTAAACATTTACATTTTTATTTTTTTTCTCAGTGATGAAAGCTTTTATTCATCAAAAAGACAGAATACACAACAGTTAAAAAAGGTTTAGAAAAAGATGATTACATGGCAAAATAAAATTCAAGTACAATATGCTGAAGGTGAAGGGAATACATATGAAATGGGAAGGGAATATGGAAAGGGTGAGTAGTCCAGGAAAAGAAGAGATTTTTATAAGAAGCAATATTGACAGGCTTGGTTGTCCTGGTGGATTGATAGAAGGATCCATAAGTGACATTTAACTTCAGAGGAGTAGCTTCGGGGATGGATGAGGAGATTTCTGAGTTATGCTTACAGGCTGATTTTTTTGCTTTTCATGGATGAGTAATTTTAGTTTTTCCGATTGTACTTGGAATGGCATTATGATTGGTTATGTTGTTCTTTTTGACTTGTTTTTTACCTTTGAAAGAGCAAACCCCAGCCTGAAAAAGAGGAGATCCAGAGGGCAAGGAGATGGAGACTTGAAAACAAGTTCTTTAGTGATGAAGTTTTTAGTTAAGTTTTGTGTGAAATTTGATTTGGATAAAGTTTGAGTAATTTTGAAGGTTTTAGTTCACGAAGTTTAGGTCTCTGCACATTTTTTCCGCTAGGGGCAGCGGTCATCTTTAAACCGTTTGATAGAATGAAAAGTAATATGAAGAAAATAGTTTTGAAATGGAAAAATTAAATTTGTCTTGCATTGGTAGTCGAGAGGTCAGCGTGACTGCCTTGCACTTGCAGGCAGTTGCCCGGGTTGCGGGTTCGCGTCCCGGCCGATGCTATGACACTTAAAAAAAAAAAATTAAATACATTGATGTAAAAGCAAAAACAATAACATTGAAAAACTGGTTATTAATAGTTTTAGTTGAGTGATGAGAAAAATTGAGTGAAATTTTAGGCAATTAGTTACCCCAGAAGAGGGGGTGTCTGAAAAATAAGATTGTTAAAAATGGCCTAAATAACTGGAGCAACACACACAAAACTTTATAAACAAGCTCTAAGTGACAAGGAAATTGGAGTAGGAGAAATATTTAAGAGTCTAAGAAGGAATAAAATCCTTTATGGTCCATAAAACAGTTGAACCACACACCAAACATGGGGGATGAGGTAGTTAAATGCTGTTAAGCACAAGGTAGACATAGGGAAATTATGTTAAAATGCACTCAAACTGAGATTTAGTAACTAAAAGAGTACATTAGCAGCAAAATAAGGTCTGTGCTGCAAAACAAACTTTTCAGAGCCATTCTGTGCAAGCTGTAGGAGGATGACTTTCCAGTAAGAGTTTCACCTATGGACACAATTTACATTTTTATTTATTTATTAAAATGATAAAGAGATATAAAAGTTCAAAGGTTGTAATTAAAAACTTTTTAAATGTAAATGCAGAAAAGAAAGCAAAAATAAAACATGGTTCAGCAAACTATAATGAAGATGTTGAGAAACATCACTTTTTGGGCAAGTCATCATCATTCTCATCATCAAACATTTATCAATCCACTGCATGATGAAGGTCTCTCCAAGTTCAATCCATCTTTTCTGATCTTCAGCTTCCCTTCTTCACATCACCCCTGCACACTTTCTTATTTCATCCATCCATCTGACATGTGGTCTCTTTCTGGGTCTTTTACAATCTCATGGAATAATGTTTAAGATTTCAATTGTTCATCAATTATCATCTCTTCTAGCAATATACCCATCCCAACTCCACTTCAGTTTTGAATTTTTTTTAATGAGGTCAGTATCATCTGTTGGTTCTCTTACCCATATATTGCATTTTCAATCTCTTCTTGTTACTCCCAACATGCATCCCTCCACACTTCTTTGAGTGGTCTGAAGTTTGTGTATTGCTCTACTACTAAGTGTCAAGTCTCAGATCCATAAGTAAGAACTGGTAAAACACATTTATTAAAAAACTTCCTTTTCAAAAACATATGTATATTTCCTTTTAGTATCACGTTTTTTCTACCAAAAGCACTCCAACCAAGTTTAATTCTATGATTAATTTCATCCATTATATTTCCATCTGTATTAATAATCGGACTAAGATATTTGTAACTGTTAACTTCCTCTAACTCATCATAATCAATCTTTATTTTCATATTTTAAGAAAATCTATTAAACATTACTTTAGTCTTTTTAACGTTTATCTGTAGTCCTATTTTCATCTGATAACTCGTACAACATTTCCTGCAGCTCTAAAGCATTAAGTGCAAAAAGAAACTACATCATCTGCAAAATGTAAATGACCTAAATAATCCCCATTTACTTTCACTCCTTTAGCGTCCCATTTTAATCCACAAAATATTTATTGCATCATTGCTGCAAAAATTATTGGAGATATGGAGTCACCCTGTCTTACACCCTTCTCAATGTTAACATTCCCAGTATCATTATGGAATCTATTTTCTGCTGTTGCATTTTTATAAATATTCTTTAAAATATGACAATATCCTGGATCTATATCTTGATGATCCAATGCTTTAATCACTGAAGAAATATTTATAGAATCAAATGCCTTTTCATAATCTATAAATCCAAAGCATAATGGCAACTCATATTCATTTGTCCTTTCTATAACTTCTCTCAATACCTGGATATGATCTACTGTACTAAAATCACTTTTAAATCCAGCTTGTTCTCTTGGTTGGTGGAAATCCAATGCTCTTTGTAGACGAGTTGTAATTATCTTGGCAAAAATTTTGTATAAACCGATAAAAGACTGATAGGTTTGTAATTTCTAATATCTTCTTTATCACCTTTTTAAAATATTAATATTAATACTACATTCTTCCAATCATCTGGTACATCTTTATCATTTAGACATTTGGTATATAACTTTGCTAAAAAAAATTCTATTTCTTCACCTGCTTCTTTTAATATATCAATTATAACTTGGAGCCTTTCCTTTCTTCATACATTTAATTGCATGTCTCACTTCGTCATTTAAAATTCTGAGCAATTCGGAAGATGTAATAGATATAGGAGGTACTTGTTCTTTATTACTATATAATTCTTGATAAAAGTCTTCTACCCATTTTATGATATCACCTCTCTTTTTAGTAATAATTCCATCGTTTTTTTTCTTATTGCAGATATAAATTTCCTACCTATAACAAAATATTGTTTTACACTCTTGAGACTTTATTCTCTTCTACAGCTTTCCTTGCTAGTTTACAGTTATACTTTCTTATATCATTTTCAACTCTTTTCCACATCATTTTACAAAATTCGATATATTCAATCCTTTTTAATGCATTATTTTTGTATGTCTCATATTCCTTCTTTTCTTCATAAATTCTCTAGTCTCAGTAGAAATTTTATTGGTCAATTGCTGCTTTTTTCTACTAGCTATCTTTGTTGCAATTTTTAAAAGTGTATCAATTATTTTCATATTAATTGCATTCAAATCTGAATCATGTTCAAAATCTACTTGCTTGAAACTGATTTGTAAGTTCTAATTTAAATTCATTGGAATGTTTCTGAAGATTAGGTGTATCAACTGTAAATATTGTTTTTCTTAATAATTTTTGTCTCTCTGGTTTTGCATTAACCCGTATCTTATCTTACTAATCAATGATCACTTCCTGTATTAAATAATCTTGAAATATGTATTTTCTGTAAGTCAAAATATAATCTAATTCTGCCGTATCTTCATTTGGCTGATTCCATGTCCATTTCCTTTTAATATTTTTCTCAAAAAAAGAATTCATAATATAAAGGTTTTTTTTTTTCTGCAAACTCCACAAGTCTATGTCCTCTCTTATTTCTATTACCATAACCAAAATTACCTACAGCACTTTCATCTTTCATTTGTTTACCAATTCTAGCACTAAAGTCTCCCATAACAACTTTAAAATGTTGTTTACTCTCATCAAAAGCCTTTTGTACATCCATATAAAAATCTTCTACTACTTCATCACTATGAGAACTTATTGGGGCATACACATGTATTATCTGCATTTGCTATCTGCTATTAAGTTGTATAACTAATCTTGCCACTCTGTCCAATACACCATCAATCTCAACAATGTTGTTCCACTTTTTATTTATAATAAATCATACCCCACTTGTATTTCCAATATTTGTGCCTTTATAATAGAGTACATGTCCACTTTTTAAATCAATTGTCTCTTCAACTTTTCTTCTTACTTCTCAAAGTCCAATAATGTCCCATTTAATATAAATCAGTTATTCTAATTCTTGCAATTTTCCTTCATTGAAAGTGATTTGCAGTTGTAAGTACCTAAATAAAAAATTTTGTCTGTCATAACTGTATATATCTATTAAAATATTTATCATTTACACTAACATTCATTCTGCCTTATCAGGCAACTGAGAAGAAAGACCATGGTATTTCTTAAATCTTAAAGTCAGAGATATAAAGCCAATAAACTCACCATTCTGGATAATGTGTGTTGGTGGCCATGTTCGTATACTATATGAATAATCACATAGTAATAACAACTGCAAACAAAAGACTGTATGGAGTAGACATTAGGAATTTGCTCTTCTCGGTTCCTTTAAGACCTCCAAGAGGAATCAAAGAATCTCCTTTCAGTTTATAGAAAACCCCTTTCTGCAGCTTTGGGCAAGTACTTTTTCATAATTTTGAAAATATTCCACTGAAACACATATAAATCAAAAGGAATGTAATTAAAAATTTTTTTAAATGTAAATTCACCCCTTTAACTGTAAACTAACCTCAGTGCACTCACAAACACTGTTTTAGAGCCTTCTAACCAAGTTCTTTCCAAATGGATAAGTACTTAAAATATGTTTGCAAATAACACCACCATTGCATCTCCATTTGCATATAAAGTGTAATATCATGCCCACTATCACATACCTTTCGGATGCTAACTATCCTGGAATTTTGAAAACATTTCACTGCATCTTGTTCTGTCAATGGAAGATTCCAAATTTTAATCATATTTCCAAAAATGATAAGACAAAAAAAAATGTTAAAAAAATTACCACGTAATATTAATTTTAACTACATATTATCTGTTTGCCTTGTGTATTCAATTTTTTTTAATGAACACTCAATTTAGAGTATATTTGTTAACATTTTTTAGAGTTAAGTTATATAAGTTCGAGACAAAAATGTACACAATTTTCGATATCAAAGTATTTGTTCTTATTTTTTCCCTCAAACATCTATAGTAGTTTGTTAACTTTAAAAATATTAACAAATGTATTACGTTAAAGATCAGCCTTTTCAAGCTATTGTGCATGCGCTTTTTATGAGTGTTAATAATAAATGAATACTTTCATTCCCAACACAAGATATAGTATTTATGAGAGACTAAAATGAATCCACTTATTCTTGCCAACCCAAATACTTATATATGGGCAAATCTTAAGTA
The DNA here is from genome assembly GCA_028023455.1 of Epiperipatus broadwayi. NCBI lineage: Eukaryota > Metazoa > Onychophora > Udeonychophora > Euonychophora > Peripatidae > Epiperipatus > Epiperipatus broadwayi. The sequence goes on from JAQFVV010013380.1 coordinate 125,849, forward strand.
CTGGAAATGAAAGCATGAGGATAGACCAGTCACTTTAAATTACTGTTTACGATGTCTGAATGAATGACGTCGACGAAATTATCTAGAATTTACTAAATGTCACTCTCATATATAAGCATTTGGGTTGGAAAGAATAAGTGGATTCATTTTATTCTTTCATAAATACTATATCTTGTGTTGGGAATGAAAGTATTCATTTATTATTAACAATCGTAAAAAGCGCATGCACAATAGCTTAAAAAGGCTGATCTTTAATGTATTACAATTTATAAAACATAGTGCTATAAAAATAAATGTTTATTTAACAAATGTATTGTAAATTGGTTGTTAATTTTAAAATCTTCAAATACATTTTTTAATAAATTTTATTCACAACATAACGTCCAAATGTTAATTCAAGGCAAACAGATAACATGTGCCTAAAATTAATGCTATTTTTTTGTTGACTTTCATTAACATATGGTGATCTTTTTAACATTTCCTTTTTGTCTTATCATTTTTGGAAATATGAATAAAATATAGAATCTTTCATTTATAGATCAATATGAAGTGGAATATTTTCACAATTACAGGATAGTGCCTTCTCAGAAAATATGTGACAATGGGCATGGTATTACTCACGTGAAAAGGATGGTGGTGCCATTTGCAAACATGTTCAAAGAGCCTATTTGTTTGGCAAGAAAAGTGGTTAGAAGGCTCCAAAACATTGTTTGTGAATGCACTGAGATTAGTTAATAGCTGATGAGTGAATTTACATTAATTTTTTTTTACTTTCAACACTTTGGATTTTTGTGTGTTTCAGTAGAATATTTTCAAAATTATGAGATAGTGCATGCCTGAGTGTTTGTCTGCATCTTTGTTATAGTTTGCTTAATGATGTTGTATTTTTATTTACTATACTGCATTTATATTTAATAATTAAAAAAAAATGTTAATATTGAATACGATAATTAGAGTCAGCCACATTGTTTATACTATGAGTTGTAAGCATCTGAAAATAGATTATTTTAAAAAAATGAAAGGCAAGCTTCTGGCAAGCATACTATGTACATAACCTTAGCTATCTATCCCTTTATCTTTCTATTTTATCTATTCATCCATCTACCCATCCATCTATCTATCCACATATTTACCTACTTATCTATTCATTTATCTAACAATATATCTATATCTCTATCTACTTACCTCCCTGTCTATCTATCTACCTACCTACCTATCTTCCTACTTTCCTATCTATCTATCTACTTCCCCCTATCTACCAATCAACCTCCCTACCTCCCTATCCATCTATCTACCTCCTTCCCTCCCTATCTACCTCTCTCCCTCCCTATCTATCTATCTACCTACCTACCTCCTTATCTATCTATCTACCTACCTACTTCCTTATATCTCTATCTATTTACCTACCTGCTTATCTACCTATCTACCTTCCTCCCTCCTTGTCTATCTATCTACCTACCTACCTATCTCCTTATCTATCTATCTGCCTACCTACCTCTTTATTTATCTATCTACCTACCTCCTTATCTTTCTATCTGCCCATCTACCTCCTTATCTATCTATCTATCTATCTATCTATCTATCTATCTATCTATCTATCTATCTATCTATCTATCTATCTATCTATCTATCTATCTATCTATCTATCTATCTATCTATCTATCTATCTATCTATCTATCTATCTATCTATCTATCTATCTATCTATCTATCTATCTATCTATCTATCTATCTATCTATCTATCTATCTATCTATCTATCTATCTATCTATCTATCTATCTATCTATCTATCTATCTATCTATCTATCTATCTATCTATCTATCTATCTATCTATCTATCTATCTATCTATCTATCTATCTATCTATCTATCTATCTATCTATCTATCTATCTATCTATCTATCTATCTATCTATCTATCTATCTATCTATCTATCTATCTATCTATCTATCTATCTATCTATCTATCTATCTATCTATCTATCTATCTATCTATCTATCTATCTATCTATCTATCTATCTATCTATCTATCTATCTATCTATCTATCTATCTATCTATCTATCTATCTATCTATCTATCTATCTATCTATCTATCTATCTATCTATCTATCTATCTATCTATCTATCTATCTATCTATCTATCTATCTATCTATCTATCTATCTATCTATCTATCTATCTATCTATCTATCTATCTATCTATGCATGCTTAGCATTAATCATTAATGTATTTATTTAAAGTCGATGGCACAAGGTTGTGAGGGCAAATAGTTTAATATTTATGGAATAAATTGTAATTATATTTATCAGTAGCATTAAATTATTTTTTTTTGCAATAATCAATTTCCAATCCATTTCTTTTTGAAATTTTAGAGAAGTAGTAAAAAAATTTGTATATAAATCCATTTGCTTTTTATTATCTATTTCTGATTTTTTTTTTAAAAAAAAAAAATTTCGATTGTTTTCATCGCCAGTAATGTAGCATATACTGTTTAAGCTATATAGAATCACAAATTTATTAATTTAGGATAGAAAGCTATTTGTTTTTCTTTCTGTTTTTATTTTTACAAATTATCTTATTGATTAAACTAGACATTTATTCACTCAATGTGTGAGTGCTGTGTTGGTACGATTTGTTCCACAAAAGAATATGAATTAAACTTAGAATAGGAAGTAATTATGTTAACTAAAATAAATAGAATTAGAACAGGAAGTTATCATATTTACAGAAACAAGTAGAAATTTTTTAATAATTTTATTATAGATTTGAATAGAAAATATTACTCCTACTATTTTTTATTATTTTTAAAAGTTCTTAAATAATATATATATGTTTCTATTTTATATTCTATAAATAATTTGTTCACTTACATCTATTATATATAATCGTATTTATGTTTTGGAAAAGGGTTCGAATCTTGCTGATTTTAACTAACTTCGATTGTAAGTGCACATTTCAAATTACTAAGTCAATTACTTGTAGTTGTAAATGGTATGCTTATATATGATCAAAGCTAAGCTAGGTGGGTTCATTCTACATTTACGTTTATTGATAGTTTAGTTTACGTATAGCTCGCTAGGGTTTTTCAGTACTTCCTCATTACTTCATTTATTTTAGTATAATTAAAGTACATAATAAGTCACTGGCATTAGTTATTTTGTTATTATTAACGTGGTATCCATAATCACTTTTAAATAATTTATACTACATACTTTCTGAATAGGCATTAGTTTCCCAGGAGGAAGAGGAACCTTGTTTATTTTTGCAATCTTTTCTAATACTTGAGTAGCTCCCTTCATATCGTTATGAACCAGCAGAAAACGTGGAGATTCAGGGATCAGCTGAAATATATATATATGTTTAAAAAAGTTCACTATAGTATTTTTCATAAAGTTAAACATTAAATCAATATTATGCTACAACTGCTACAATTCTATAACTTAAAACAAGAGCAACTGTCTATTCTACTGTTATCTATTGGAAGATCCTAATAATTAATTATATATAGTACGATCTAATAATTAATTGTAGTTCCATTGCTTTGTAAAACCCAATCCTTAGTCCAGTTTCAGAATTGGTATTTATTAATGAAAATTGGGACTCAAAGCTTGAATTGTTGAAGATATGCATCTATCAATCATCTTTAACTTCATTTTGCCATTGAAGTTGATTGTTTGAAATTTAAATTAGTCTGAAATTTTTAGATCCCAATCAATATTCCTGAATTATTATAAAGATCAGATTCCAATTCAGGATCTATATATTATAATGATAAATAAAGATGCTATTGTAATTTGTAACTATCAATCAGGCAAAGTTAAAGAATCTAAGCCTATCTTAATATGGTGTACCAATATTTGGTTACTCACCAACAGGTGACAACACAAATCTTACCTTAACCTTTCAAAACATTTCATAAAATATAATAAGCAAATCAAATTTCTCATGAATAATGTTCATTGCTACATTATTGTATATGGACATCAATATTTTTTTATATCTCAGTGTTTTACAGCATTTTTTCCAATATATATGCTAATAAGTATAAACTTCATTATATAGTATTATATGTGTGGCTAGCATAACATCACAACTAATAAACAATATTTTAATTCTCATTTTTTCTCAGATATTTAACATTACTAAGACATATATTTTGTTTAAGAAAGATCCTTGGGATATGGCTGAATACAAATGGACATTTTATGATTGTATTGAGTTTATATCTTATAGTATATAACTATAGCTGTGAAAAAAGTGCAGGCGAGCTCTCACAAAGTATTTAAAATAAATAATTTTCAATTAAGTATTTTACATAAGGTGTAATGAAAATTTAGTCACTGCTATTAAATTTATGTGACTACATTAGAAATTCGAGTAATGATGCTGATAAATAAAATGTAAGACATTATTTAAAACGACAATTAAACAATTTTATCAACAAAAATATGAATGCATAAATATTAAAATAAAATAACTATGAGCTAGATCAATCAATATATTTAATCATGTTTTCTAAAAAAAATGGGATTATTTATCAGTACTGTTATAAATGGCCACCAAGTAGATAAGATGATATGTAACTCTATGTGTTGCTAAAACATATACAATTTTAGTAGAGAAGATTGATAATGTATAGCATAAAAATAAATCCTTACTAATGTAAATTAAAATAGAAAATTTATATACACATTTTATAGATTTAAATACCTTCTCTATCAGAGGGTGCTACCGAAATGGTGTCTATTTAGTTTTATCCTTTTTATTTAGGTATATTTAATTCTCTGAACAAAATATAATGTCAACTTGGCCCATCATTCAACATAACATTAACATTCTAACAACAAATTCCACATGTGACCTTTAGCCATGGAATTACTCTTTATTTATTATCTTCTAATACTCACTATTACAGGTACATCTTAAGCTTTATTTATTTAAATAAACATATTTACCATGAGATCTATAAGACAGGAGCATCTCATTGTCAATATAAAAATTTAATAAGATTATTCTCATAATTACAATAATAACAATCTATCTTCAATAACAATAACACATGGAAATATCTAATATCAATCAAATATTTAAACCATACAACCTGGTCTTGAATTGATGAGAATGTTGAGAAATATTAGCACATGCAATGAGATTAAGTATTTCACAAAAACCATAGCAAATAAATAAATAAATTATTAAATAAATACTATTCATTAAAGTTATAAATACTCAATCCAATTTATTTACATGTGGATGTACTGTAAATTTCTTTAATAGAGCTCATTTTATAAAATACACCCATCCTTTTTATTCTTTCAAAATATCGCTCTGCAATATACAATTAGTTTACTGCAGTTATTTTCTAAAAATATTATTTGACAGATGAGATAATATCCCTTTCAATGCCACACTGCAATATACAATTAGTTCAATGACATTGATCCAGTTATGGTACAGTATTTTAATTTTAAAAGAACAATAACAAGTTTATTTTTCATGATTTTAAATCGATTATGATAGTAAGATCCCAAGACAATTAGATTTACAGTTGTTTATCCCATTAAGATAGGAAAGATATTATTCAATTTCGATTTTCCAAAAGATTATTTTGTAAAAATGGCAAACAGATGATCATTAAATGAAATCACAAATTCACATGGGAGAATAAATAAATATGTAAGTAAACTGTAGATAAATAACAAAATTTAGTATATTAGGCATAGTGACTATTTTGAGGGCTCAAATATTTTTGGCTATTTAATTTAAACTGTTATCAGCATTCTAAGGTAAGTAATTAATTATTATGCTATTATTAAATCATATGTTTGGTGACTTTGACATTTTTTTATGGAAACGGAAAAACAAATTATATACTTTTGGGAGTGCTTCTATTTTTAAATTATAGATCATCATCATCACATTGGTTAATATTATTATATATGTAAATTCATAATCTTTTTCTTTCCAAAAAAACCCCGTAATTTTCATAATTAATAATGAACATATATATATATTATCATACACTTTACAACGTTACAACTGTTTTACATCATTACAGTCATTTTCAATAATATCACCCTACATAACTGTAATGATGTAAAGCAGTTGAAACGTTAGAAAATGTATGATAATATATATATATCTTCATTGTTAATTATGAAAATAAAGTTTTTTGGAAAGAAAAAGATTATGAATTTACGTATATATTTTTGGAGAACATATATATATATTAAAAAAGTGGTATTTTAATTTGTTATTGGTGAATAACGGTATTTTATGGTGAACAATTTATATTAATATTCTTATATATTTAAATTATATTTTTATTTGAATTTTATTAACCAATTAACTTATAACTTATTTGAAACAAAGTTTATAGTACTCATCTTGAAGAGCTCATTATTATAACTCATCTTTCTTGTACAGGGAAGTTTTTACCACCACATAATTGGTACAACCAACATTTTAGGACTTGAAAGACTAGGAAGTGGAGTAGAGATACCATTAATAGGTCGCAAGGGAGTATATACAGTGTTGGTTTTTTTATTTGAGGATGATGTTTTTTTGTGTGCAGAAAGAAGGGAAGATATGGAAGTTATATTGAGGACATGTGCGAAGGTGAGTAAATAGATGGGATTAAATTTAGTGAAGAAAAATCAAAAGTAAAGATGATTAATACTGGAGAAAGAGAAGACAAATAATTTTTGTTAGGGGTGGGGAATAGATATAACTATTTAAGAATTAAGTAATCAGAGAAATTTCTTGGACGAATGGGAGAAAAAAAAAATGAAGCAAAGAAAAGAAAGGGATTGATAAAGAAATTAACAGTGTTTTCATATAATAAATATAATATAGCTAGAATTGTATGGAAGAAAGAGGCAGTAGCAGGGTTAACATATGGTAATGATGTGTTATGTGTTACTAAAGGGGTATTAGATTACTTAGAAAAAGTACAAAGAGAAATAGGAAGACATGCATTAGATGCAGAAGTGGGGACAGCTAAGGAGGCAATTCAAGGAGAAACGGGTTGGTCATGATTTTATATGAAAAAAGCAAAAAACAAAATGAAAATGTTTGGTAGATTGCAGTTTATGGATAATAAAAGAATAGCCAAAATAGTATTTAATTGGTTATAAATAAAGGGCACGTAACAAGATGGGTGAGAAAGGTAATGCAATATGCAGAAGATTTAGATAAATAATTTATGTCAGTATATTTAGATAAAAGATGAGATTGAGTTGGAGAGATGGAGAGCTAGTATGGAGAGTAAAAAGTGTTTAAATATTTATAGAAGTAAACAGAATATTTGGTGTGAGTTAATTTATGATAATAGCAAGGAAAGTAGTTTACATATATATACAGTAATTTATACATACGTCAAATATTGTAGAAGAAAACTATTCTTCTCACATATAGAAACACTCTCCTGTTAGTAAATATTTTAAAGCATATATTGTGCATGGTCCATCTATGCATTTATTGATGTCTATTTAATATCATATGTGTGCCTTCTCCAACATTTCCTATGTGTATAAATTGCTATATTATCAATTGTTATTTATATACCAAATAATAAGTTTCTTTATCAGAAGTAGTTAAAATGTTTAACTCTCTCTTCCCTTTTATATATAATCTGAACTTGTTAAAATAATATGCTGATTTAAAAATCAGGTTTGCAAAAAAATCAAGCCCTAAATTTAGCATGGTAAATAAGTGTTGGTTTCTTTAAAGAATAAGTTCTGAGCATAGAAAGACTATAGGCCACCTATAATTTTGAAATATTTATTGATGGAGAGTATAAACCATTTAATGGTGTATGTGTGAAGAATAGTTTTCTTCCACAATCTTTCATATGTGCATAGATCACTATGTTATCAGTTATTACATATATATAATATTTTTTTAAATACAAATATATTATATATACTTTTAAGCTAGATGTAATTAGAGGGGGTTTGAATTCAGACTTTCAAGCTTATCATCCATTTCATCTTATACAACCAACACACATGACCACATACATACAGAAAAAAAGATAAATGATCTCCAATATACATATTTCATGCTAAAATAGCACTCATCAGGTAGTCCAGTTCATCATATCCCATACATATATATAATCAGTGCTTGGTTTATTTTATGATAGCAAATATTCAAACTCTAACGGGGCTTTAATCTTCTCTACACTCCAACTCTTCAACTGTCAATATTCTTGAAAATCTGATGATGGCATGTTCAAAGACTTTGTTTTCGATTTTTGTTGTCATACTCATGTTGACTGTAAGTCATTCTGGCTCCTCATATCCAGAACCTTCATCCCATTTAAATACATGGAAGAGGGATGGGTAGAATTCAGGCGGAATATGTAATATTTTTAAATACTAGAGTATTATATATACTTTTAAGATAAATGTAATTAGAGAGTAATCCCAGACTTCCAAGCTCTCTTCAGTCATCCACTCCATTTTATACAACCAACGCACATGACCACACACATGTGAAAAAGAAAATGCTTAATGTGGGTATGACAACAAAATTGGCCAACAAGGGTTTTGAACATGCCATCATCAGATTTTTAATGATATGGACAGTTGACGAGTTGGAGAGTGGAGAAGATTGAAGCCTGTCCGTTAAAGTTTGAAGGTTTGCTATCTTAATATAAACTGAGTACTGATTATACATATATATGTAGGGGAAATGATCTAGATCAACTGATCGAGTGCTGATTTAGCACAGTATACATATATTGGAGATCATTTATCTTTTTCACATGCATATGGTCATGGGTGTCGATTGTATAAGATGGAGTGGATGACTAAAGGGAGCTTTGAAAGTTTGGATTCAAATCCACTCTAATTATATATATATATATTAATTTTTGCGCTTATGTGTACATGGTATATGCCTATGCTTTATAAAGAAGTTTATATTTCTTTTCTTAATTTAGCTGAATGAACTTTCAGTGATGAACCACATAATTATATCTCTCTGGTTTCAGGTCATTGCTGCTTTAATAATGTCAATATGTCAACAAAATAATTATCTTTTAAAATATTAGAAGCCAATGGGTTCGTACAATATACCAGATTCCTGGCAAACAATTATTAAAAAAGCTTATTATAGGTACGATTAAAATTTTCAGAGGTTGATAAGTGGAACATTACTAAATATTTGATTTATAATATCATTAGAATTGGTACTCAAATAATTGAGGGGGGAGGGTAATAGATGTTTGCCATTTATCTGATACATTGCATTGAAAGTGTTCAGGATATTAATATTTTTGAAAAATAATTATTCTATTTAATACATTCAATTATGTATAGTTTTATTATATATATATTTTCAATTTTTTTTAATCTACATATTTTTCACTTTAGCTTTACCACATGCAGAGAAAAAGATGAAGGGCGGGATACAAAATTAATCATTAAAAATTTTCATATTATTATATTAGTAAAAAACAATTAAATATTAAAATTAACTTACCCTTAACAGAAGAAAAAACAAAAGTAAGGGTATACTGCTAATTACGACATTCCACTTCCAACCAATAGTGGGTACTACCAAAAATGCTGTAACATACTGGAAAAACCCACCTATAGAACCAAGAAGCTACAAAAAATATGTTTATTGGTTAACAAAAATTGTATTTTTAGTCTTTTCTTTAATCAATAATAATTTCTAATGCCCTGAATGATTTAGTTCACTTGCAGATTGGCGACTCTGGAATTCAATATCTGTGGATAACATCTCTACGCCACTTCTAATACATGAACTTTTTATGAACTTAGAGGCAATAAAACAGTTGGTTTTTTTTATTTTTGGTATCTCCAGGGGTCGTAATATGTTACTTTATTATAATAATTGTTAGTAAATGAATATCTTAAAATGATTTGAAACGGTTAAATTTTGCTCATTATTGTATACGTTTTAAACATACTATATGACAATTATTAATGTTCAAGACTATAACTGGCTTTTTATCGTTAAAAACATAACTACTTCAAATATTTTATTTAGACATTCATTAGACTAGATTATCTATTTAATAAATAATATTTCTGTATTGTAATTTTCACTACATCACTCTCACGCAAGGTAGGGATTGGTTTCTATCAGCATTTAACACCTTTTTATGAGTGTAATTATAAATATATGTACAAAGACGTGAAGGAGATGCATGATCTCCAGAACGCATATTTCGTGCTGAACTAGTATTTATCATTTGGCCCAGATCCCAATTTCTTACATATGGGTCTATGTATTGCCAATTACTATAGTTTAATTGAAGCGGCACAGTTGTTTGGTATGTTAATTGAATATTTTTGCAAATTGCATAAATTATATTATCAAGTAAATTAATGTAATCAAGCGTTGGTGGCCTAGCAATTAACATAACTGCCTTCCAAGAAGTCAGCCCGGGTTCGCTTCCCGATCAACGCATTTGACATATGAAAAGAAAAGAGTAAATTAATGTAATTTAGGAATTAGGGTATACATAATAAATAATTTGGGGAGATTTACTGATTATTAATCTTTTTTTCTAATTTGTGTTATAAAGACGTTTCTCAGTCGATTTTGTTATATAACAAACTCTTATAATATTACATTTAAAAATCAAATAGATGAAAAGCAATAGATTTAGATTAATGGTCATAACTAATAATCTTTGGACTTCAGTAATAGAAAAGGAATAAATCAGATTTTGTTTCTTGATAATCCTGGAATAACAGTTTTTGGATAAAGTGAATATGTAATACTAATAATAACACAAATATTATGCGTTTTTAAACATACATTTAATATAGGAATTTTAAATGAATGCTAATTTTAATATACAGAAATTTCAATATACATTTAAACTTTAAAAAATAGAATGTCATGTTGCTTGGGTGTTCGTGAAAAGTTTGAATAGAAGAAGTAAAAAAATAGAAATATGAACCCCTAATTGCATGGATAATTGATCAGGGCACAGATGAATTGTGACCCCTAGATCTTGAATTTCACAGTCTGCCCTTCTATCTGATCCCCAAACCAAGACAGGCATTTTTATATTTATATTTTAAATAAAATTTATTATTAACAACTCTATAAAACTGTTTAATATATATGTTAATTTTTTTTCTCATGTGTCATAGCCTCAGGGAAGCGATCCCGCTAATCCGGTACAACTGCTTGTAAAGCAGCCGTCGCTGACCTATTAACTACCAATGCTTGACAATATATATGTTAATTTTATATAGAAATCACTCATTTTACAGAATTAAACAAAAACATAAATGCTTTATTTTTACGGTTATTCCCTCTTTATTAAAATTATTTAAGTAATAATAAAACAATTGACTTTAAGATTATATTTAATATTTTTACACTTATTAACATATATTAAAAATATATGACTAATGATCCAGCATGATGTTTTTAATTGTAATAGTCATATGGGAATTACTCCAATTACCCGGATGTATACAAACGCGCTGTACAAATTTATAACGCTGAGGAATGTTCTCACTTCTAAATGCTTAAGATTGGCTATA
>JAQFVV010013381.1:0-137121 GCA_028023455.1 Epiperipatus broadwayi
TCCGATCATTTTCATTTAATAAATTATATTACTCTTAAAGATAATTTAAATAAAATACACATCCTTTTTAAATACATGTAAAAAAAATATTATGTGCACATTTTTATATAAAAAAAAATATCATACCATATATATATAAGAGTCTGTCCATTCACTATTTATTTGTCCATTGACTTCAGTTTTTATGATGCAAAGAGAAGTTTATTTCTCAGAAATAATAATTCGAAATAATGCTTCACTAACAGTCCTTTTTCTTTTCCAGAGAGGAGAGTGCAATTTAATTAGCCTTTTTTTAATGATGTGAATTAATCCAGTTGATCCTGTGTTCCTTTGCTCGTGACACGATGTTTACGCAATTCCAATCGTAGTTATACGCCAAACTTTAAACCAGAAATATCTTTGTTTTTAAAACTAAAATAGCAGATTTTTATATAAAGCATTTTTTTTATAGGTTACCTTTTTTTTTACATTTTGTTATCATTCCCTTGGAAATCCTTCGCAACTGCCCCTGCAACTGATTGAATGGGCAAATAATTTAAGCTTATTTTTTCATGTTTTATGGTTTAACACAAAAAAAAAAAAATATTGAAAAACTTTTATTTGTAAAAACACAGAAAATAGGTCCATCCATGGCAATTACAAAAAGACAATAGCTTCTCTTATAGTCTGTTGGCTGCTATTTATGTGTTCTCTTTCTGGCGTTCTGGTATCATAACAACCACTGAATATTACTCGAATAAACCTTTTGCCAAACGATAAAACAGACCAAATTTTCCCGCCTGGCATTCAAGTAAGATGTAAGTTTGGAGAAAATGGATACATGGAAATTAAATCAAAATTCAATTAGATTTTTCTTATTATTTGTAAACCAAAATACAAAATTAATATAACAACCTTTATTCACTTTATAAACACAAATAATTTACACATATATATATATATATATATATATATTTTTAATAATATTTTTTTATTAATTTATAAACAAATATACATAACACAAAAACATTGAATTATATGTAATAATGTTACTATGGTGACTGCATTAATATACATGAAATATGTAAAATAATATCGATCCTATTCAAGTAAACTTATATTGTACTGAATTGTTTTCAAAATTTATTTATTTACCTATAGGTTTTTCCTGAGTTTGATTATAGTGAATTTATTATTTTAAAGCTAGAATCAACAGTAAACAATTCTATTTAAAAGCTTTAGGTTGCCATGGTGATCAATTTAAATCTGTATTTCCAAGATCTTCCATTATCTATCTATCAAGCAAAAGAAAAATCAAATAAGATCAACAAACTTCTTTATTTTTTTTAAATACCTGGATCATCAATTTGAATATTCACTATATATATATATATATATTACAGAATTAGGTAAATTAATTTATTTAAGAAATATTAGTCTAATTTGTTACTGCTGATTTTATTTTATTTTTTAATTTTATTTTCAATTATTAGACTAAAGATGTTGAATTAATTATGACAGACTAAAATACACACAACACCTTTGCAAACATAAATGGATTGATAAAGGGATTTGTTTACATAAAAGTAAATCGAGATAATTGTTTTATTATGATACTTAATTTGTATATAGAATACAATAATTACTTAAAATGTTTATAATATATATATACCAGCTCCGTAAGCTTCCATTCTTGATGCTGTATTCACTGTATCACCAAACAAACAATAACGAGGACTTCTGAGACCAACAATCCCAGCCGCACAAGGTCCTATATATATATAATTTAGATAATAATGATAAAAGCATAATCAGAAATACTTTTATTTAAATTTCTATTTAAAGTTGTAATTATAAATTTATTAAGCACATATACATTACTTAAGTAATATTTAATTAAAGCTGTGAGCCTCAAGAGCATGTGCCTGAAAAATGTGAAAATAGGTATCTCTACAGGTTTTAAACACATGCTTATGACTTTGGAAGAAAAGAGCGGAACCACTCTTTACTTCAACCTACTTTCTATATGAATAGGCGAAACTAAAACATTGAATAGCTTTTTGCTCTCAGATCTAAATGATTTAGTTTTGACTATTCATATAGAAAGTAGGTTGAAGTAAAGAGTGGTACTGCTCTTTTTTTCAAAGTTGTAAGCTTGTGTTTAAGACCTGTAGCGGCCCCTATTTTCACATTTTCAGGCACATGCTCTTGAGGTTCACAGCCTTAATAGAATATTAAATTTTTATTATTATTTTATTGTTCATATTTATTATTACCATAATATAAAACTATTATATATATATATATATAAAATTAAGAGCGTGCTAATAGCTCTAAACAAGCGTTTTTATTTTATTTATGATAAATGCTACTACAAGAGAAGACATTCAAATCATTTTTATCTTGGATTGTCCCCATCCCCAGACCGGTTTTGACCTATGTAGTAGCATTTATCATAAATAAAAAAAAAGCTTGTTTAGAGCTATTAGCACACTCTTAATTTTACATATTTGTAAGTGCAAGCTATATATAAGTCATGTGACATCTGACTTGTTATTATATATATATTAGAATACAAGTATAATGTTTATTCTTAATATTTAGATGTAATTAGAACGGATTTGAGTGAGTCTTGAAAGTCTACTTATAAATCCCCCCCCCTCTCTCTATATATATATATATTGAAAATAGTCTCCTAGCTAATCTCATTGTTACTTAACACATAACATTAAGATGTTAACGCTGAGAAGAATCAATGTTACTTCGTCATAAAACGTGGAAAGTAAAACAAAATAATACATGATATAACTCACTAAAAACTTTATTTTCATCATATAACTGTGAAAATATTAAATATGATTATATATATATATATATATAATGAAATAAACATACATTTATAAAACTAAGGATACATACATATGGCAAACAGAAACTTAATTAAATTTAACGTATACCGATCAGGCAAAGCTTAGTATTGTTTGCTAATACAATTTATGCTAACAATAAAGAGAGCTACAATAATAATAGTAATATTAATAATAATCATTAAGTATAACTTGAAAAAATTTTACAGGAGAAACCCGAACTCATTCTTGCAAAACTTTCAAAGCTCCCAATATTTATAGCACATATCACAAAGTAGTATAGTACAATAATTTCTTTATTTGCAATATAATTTTTTTCATAATTCCTCTCCAATATAGTTTTACACTTCCATCTCTTTGTTCATTATCATATTTCCATAATCAGATCAACATTTGAATAAAATAATCATCGTTTATAAACCTTATTGATTTGTTTATGCCAATTTCATTTTTTTTAAAAAATAAATATATGTTCTTATTTTTAAAAAAACTATTGCATTATGATGTGAGGGTTCTTATATGTTAATGATAAATTTTCTCAATATTTGCTTTACAGACATATTAATAATAAAATGAATAATATCCTAGTGATAGATATGAGAAGACATACATTTAGTATACAAATTAATGGGTATGTACTATATAATTCTACCAATAATAACAATTTTAATAAAATACAAAAATGCATAAAACTGTAAATTTGGAGTAATGCACTCATCTTCTATGATGGCAGTTGAATACCAAGAGTCAAAAAAGGATTTTATAAAACTCAAAATAATCACCAACAACATAATAAATTTTATTAACTAAAAATAGACAATGATTGACTATAAAAGCAGTCTTTTAAAAATAAATTGCTGTTTTAAATTACAATGATCAATAGAATAAAATGAATAATATTTTATTTCAAATGCATTCTTTATATTTGTAAAATCATTATCATTAAATAGTTTAATATTTCCATTTATATGAGTGTACTTTGAGTAAATAGCATGAAAATATTTTCGTTATATATTACACAATGTTTCTATTTCTGATATCGATTGGGGAATATCAAGATATTATAGATATGCTATACAAGACTTAACAACAAAAATGATATTTATTTTACAATAAACACATTTTATAAAAGTGAACATTATGGGAAGTCTATTACAAATTTTCAAAACGTTGTTACAATAGTCTAATGCAGTTGCATATAGGAGAAGACTTTTACAATTTAAACTTATTTAAAATTAATAAATTGAATGGATAAATTAAATATCCACGACCTATGATGATCTTAGATGGACAAATCCATCTTATAAGTAATAGTTTATTACAATAAATGTTCATTCTTAAAGTTAATTAAATTTGATCACTATTATTATTAAAATATTTTGTGTCTTTAAAGTGATAGAAAATTATTAAATTATAAACAAATTAACGAAACAAGCTTTATAATTTCTTGCATAAAATATATGTCATAAAACAATTCTACATTTTTATAATCTATAGGTTTCACTAATTTATATATTACTTATAAATTCTGTGTTCTTATAATTATTGAAGTTGTATTAAGTCTTCCAATTGTTTTCAGAGGTTATACACCACTCTATGCTATTGTCCAAACAATGAATAAACTGAATGATATTTAGATTTTACCAACCTAGTAATGACTTGTTTCTGGGTGCTGCTGCTGCATCTTGTTTATTTAGGCTAAAAATATAAATCTATAATTTTAAATAAGGTTTAATCTCATGCAGTGCTGGCAAAGAACAGTAAAACAGATTTATACATCATAACTCTCAGTCTACACTTAGGGAGTTAAAAGGGCTCCTGAAGAAAGAATGATCCACTAAAAATAACAAATCTATCAATTGCCAATATATTAAAATATATACTATACAATACATGGTCGTAAATATAGTATAAAGAAGATTTTTCCAAGAGAATAAGCTAAATAAAGCAATGAACCTAGTGATTACACAAGCCCAAAATAGGCATCTACCTCCTGACGACAAGAAAATGTTAGGACTCTTCTCTCTAGACATAAATAATAAAATGGGACTGAATCACCTTAAATATTATGAAAACTACAAAAAAAATACTGTCATTAGTAAATCGTTTTACTACCAAAAACATGAGGAAAATATTACTCAAGGAAAATATTAACAATATTGGAGCGAGTGACTCAATTTCATTATGAAATATCTAAATTATTCCAAAAGCAACAATGAGAGTGTCAAGCTCCTTATCCGAGTCATCATCATGGAAACAAATCACCGTACCTTGGAAATGTACAAAGGTCAGATAACATTTATTAAATATGCAAGAGAGGAATTAATTCTAAAATTTCAATAAACATATTACCAAATAGACATAAAACCAATAAAGTAATAATATAGTTGTAAAATGTGACTGAGTAAATGTAGTCTTAATCAAGTAAAACAACAAAAAATATACCTCATCTTTCATAAACATATAAGCATTCCTTATAAAACATACTTTTCATAATCAAGGGCAAATCAATACTGTTTAAGATAACAGAATATCAAATCAGTATATATATATATTGAAGTGGTAAATCTGTGGTACATATTTAACTTCACTGCCTGATGACATTACATACCGTTAAAGTAGGGTTTGAACCAGTTTGTATGTTTATTTGGTCATCTAGGAATGTTAAGCACACACATATACACATATCACTTCCACCCTGTTTTTTCAAAATGGTTATGTATAACCAGTTGAATTATTATTTTAGCTTAAGTATATTTTATTTCCAAGCTTGTAAATTCTTTCACTTAGATAATTGTGTATGTGCATATATGTATTACAGATATAAAAATAAATACAATTAATGTAAAGCTAAAGCAATGCCAGAAAATTATAAAAAGTATTATTACAATTTAAAAATGTCATTCTCATTTCAAATCAAACCGAAAATCATATTTTAAAGTTATTTGCAATTTTAAAAATACGTTTAAATAATGCTTTCTGGAACGTATTGTTTACATCTTCCAACATTGCTAAATTTCAAGTATAGGAGAAGCAGAAGTTCTAGGGACGCACGGAAGGAGTTCAAATCTCTCTTCTCTCTGGTATTTGTGTAGAGAGTGGAAACAATATGAACTGTGAGTAAAAACAATTTGCCTCCCTGATCTTAAATCGTCTCTGTCCTGCCTTCTGCAATGCCATCGCTACTTGAGAACTGTTATGTTCAATTGTAAAAGAATATTGGAAGATGCTTACCATTATTTTATTAGTATTGTGCCTTGCTAAACTTCGTATACATTATTATAAGTGACCACCATAACTTCTAAAGGTAATCCATTTTGCCGAAGAATGAACTCTTAATTCTCCTCACTTCATTTCTTTCCTAAATCTTAATTGTAATCAGAATGTAATCTTTATTTATTTTATAACTGATTATAAACTTAATTATCGTTAAATTTGTGATTTTCTCTCTTAAGTTTTTAACCTCGTTCTTTGAAACGCTAAGCACAGAATTGTGTACTTTAAATCTATCATTAGTTTTTTTTAAGTTTCACACTCTAATTATTTTATTTCATGCGGCAAAACTTATTTTAAATATATATCTTATTAAATTAGTTTTAGTATGCTAATGTTTTAATCTAGCGAACTTATATTATTTCAATCATCATTCCGATATTTTTGGAATATTTAAATAGTTAAACGTAAAATTTCTTACTGAACGCTGTTCGCTTGGTTAAATTTTTGAAATTATGGTTAATGGCGGATTGTTTAAAAATCATATCACTATCGATATTTAAATGCAATTTATGTTCTTTTAATAAATTTGATTATTAATATACTTTAATAACTATTTATTACTTATACACCATTAAGAGTTAAATTAATTAATATATTGTCGTTTAGGAATGCTTGGGCTTGTTAAATAGGAAAAATAATATTTTTCCCTCTTTTATATTCTACATCCTAAATTTATTAAAGTTATACGTACGATGCTGAGTGGGTTATTATTTTATCATGGCATTACGCATGATATTATTGCTTCATTTAAGCTTAAATTATTTCATTAGTCATTTAAGACTTAAGCCATATTCACGTTGCTTACTTATGATAGCATTTTAAAGAATTATATTTTGCTTTATCATATTTACTCATCCGAAATCCGGATTTTCTTCACGTAACTCATATAGGAATGAGGTTTGGCATAACTGATCTCAGGATAAACATTAGAGTATTAAGGCTCTGCATGTGACACATTGGAGGGCATGCCATGGAATCCTTACCACTCATATTTTCGAATATCGCCTTGTGATAAATATAAGCGGAATCATATATGTGATAAAGCCTTCCAGTCCAAAGATGGACATCTCCATTTTAAACGCTGTCATTATAGTTAGCACTGCGAGTTCTTTTATGAGTAATTCTCATATTATTTATAAAACGTGGCGCAGTGATGTTTATAAACCACTCAGTAAAGCTAATTTAAGCTAACCCATTCCTCATTTGTACAGGCCCAAATATGCTCATAAATGATAAATTCTTAACTATCATATCAAGAGTAAATTTCTCTTTAGAGATGAATTTGTAAACGTCCTTATCATTACTTAAAGTAATGATCACCGCATTGATAACATTAATTTATTATTATACTATAACTCATTAGCATGCTAAATCATTTGCTTATATGCAAAGTAATAACCGCATTAAATCTGTGCTATGTTTTCTAATGTAAATTAAATTGTTTATATTTATTAAATTATTATGTTTTAATAATTACTCATGCGTTGTGTCTTACTGACTCTCACTCATTGAATTCCATTTGGTCTTTATAATAATATTAATATTATTTAGAAGTTATAACTGATTTCTTCAAATAGATATTTATCTCTGGATTGTTCTGTTCTTGCTCATTCTGGATGGGTACTATTTTAAAATTCATGTTTCTTTTGCAATGCTAGCTGTGTGCAATTCATTTAAAATTTATAAATTGTCCCTTCACATAAGATATTTGATTGAGCCAAGATTTGATATTATTTATTTACATTAATTACCCTATAGATCTCATGTTTCTCTGCTGTGTCTCTGGGACCAGAATGAATAAAATTTCATGTTATCATCAGAAGTGTTGTTTATAATGTTATAGTTTTAGAGAAGAGCAAATAGGGCAGAATTCATGATTGCTCCTGACCTGTGTATCTCGGGCATGAATGGATTTAGGGTACTTTTGCTTAGATTCTAAACTTTGTTAAATGAACATACAATTCGGACCAGTACAATATATATATATATATATATATATATATATATATATATATATATATATATATATATATATATATATATATATATTAATAAATTCAAACCATAAACAACAACTATAAACAAATTTTCCAAAATCCTCCAACCATTTTCATCTCTACAATACTTCTCAATGAAAATCAACCTAAGAAACATATATATAACAAACAAACAAACCTTCCCATAATTCATTTCAAACTCCACCTTCCCAATACAAATCTCATAGATATACTCAAATCAAGGAGTTTTATCAAGGATGATAAAACTCCTTGATTCTGAGGCTATCAATCTTATGAAGACTTCTTTTGATATTAAGGGAAGGTGGAGTTTGAAATGAATTATGGGAAGGTTTGTTTGTTTGTATATATATATGTTTTCCTTTAGGTTGATTTTCACTTGAGAAGGTCTATTTGTAGTAGATGAAACCATGGTTGTGTAAGGATTTTGGTAAAATTTTGAATTTAATCTAGTACTGTATTGTTTTATGGTTTTGCATTTTTATTTTTGCTAGTATAGTGTTAGACAGTTTTGGTTTTATATATATATATATATATATATATTGTCATGAATAATAATAAATGAACATCTCCCAGGCAATCCGGACTATAACATGTAACAAATTAAAAAAATATTTTCTTTAAAATAGAATATAATAATAATACTACAAATATATGATTTGAACCTAAAACATAAACTTTTACAAAATCGTTTATTAAAATTCTTTATCTTGAAAAGCTTCTGGTTTGATAGCAAATAAATTTAACAAATAATGTATGTCTCTCCAAATGTTTGCAAAATAATTTGAAAAGATGCATATGCATTAAGAGTTTTTTAATAAAGGCTTCATGTGCACACACAAAGAAAATGTTAATAAATGAATGTTCATAGTAAATGAATATCCATTATTTCATCAATTTTCAACATATAATTGACAGGACCATTTTCAACACTCTGGTTTTCCATTTGATCAAAAGCATGTAAATATTTAAATATGGCAATTAATCTCACGTGCCTTTTTTTTCAATTTTGACAAGTTACCCAAGTAAGATATTAAATATAGCAGTTTGGTCATAAAATTTCTTTTCCAAATGTATGCAATTTCAAAGTACATATTTAAATATAGTTCTCAAAGAAAAGAGCAATCTTCTATAATGATTCAGCATTTAATAAAATACATAGATTTTATAATAGTAATTTTTGTCAAAATTAGTAGCATTTAGTCCATAAATATAATTTGTTAATAATCTAAATATAACATTTCATAAGGCAAAATGTTTTAAATATATTTTATGTGAATTAACTTCTTTAGAGCATAAATTAAATTTATCAAGTGTTTTTTTTCTTTTTCAGTCAAGATGTTAAATAACTAATTAATTATTGATGATAATAAATGTCATTAGTCTCCGAAACAAACAATTTTCTTTATCATGAAATATTAGTTTATCTAGGTAAATTTACCCAAAACAAACTATTTAATAGATAGCAAAACTTTTAAAAAGTTTTTGATAATTATTATTATCTTAATGGGTCATAAAGGAATGTTAAAACTGTATCATAAGGTAAACTTCCAGTGAATTTACTGTAAAATAAGAAATTTAAATATTTTGAGATAAATGTAAGACAAAAATAAATATTAGTTTTTAAGTGAAATGGAATAAATGTTGATGAAAGCCTATGATATGTTAGTTTTGTCGAACAATGTCTTATTCACCAGTAAACAATTACTTAACATTACTGCTTTCCAAATTGATTCTTTAATATTGCTGATTTAGATTTTCACTTGGCTAAGGATGTGAAACGTATCACTTGATAAAGCTTTTTAATACTCCATTTACTTGAAAGAAATACTTATTTTTAAAATAAAATTATATATTATTTTAATTATTAAAGCATTAACCACCTGATGGTAGCTCTCATGAAGATGATGAACAAAAAATATCATCATTAATATATGTGCATGTGCTTTTTATAGTTTGCTAACATCAATCATTTCAAATGACAGAAAACAACCTTTCCTTTTAACTTTACAACCTTCAAATTATCAGTAATATATATATATATATATATATATATATATATAAGATCGGAATTTGAATATATATATATATATATATATATATATATATATATGGAAAGTAATTACTCTCAGGGAGTTCAAGGATTATTGTTTACTGTTTTATTAGGCTTGTATTTTACTTTATTACAAGGGATAGAATATTATGAGTCAAGGTTTTCAATTTCTGATTCTGTTTATGGGAACAACTTTTTTGGTTGCTACAGGATTTCATGGATTGCATGTAATTATTGGTAGTAGATTTTTATTAATTTGTTTAATTCGACAATTAAATTTTCATTTTTCAAAAAATCATCATTTTGGGTTTGAAGCTTGTGCTTGGTATTGACGTTTTTTGTTGATGTGGTTTGATTATTTTTGTTTATTTCGATTTATTGGTGAGGGTCATAGTGCTAATATTAATAATTATGTTTTTGGTTGTATTATTAATTGTTTTGGTTTTGTTAAGGTTAATGTTCCTTTTTTCTGAGAAAAGAAATAAGGATCGTGAAAAAAATTCACCTTTTGAGTATAGGTTTGATCCTTTTAGATCTAGACGACTTCCTTTTTCTTTACGATTTTTTTTAATTGCAATTATTTTTCTATTTTTGATATTGAGATTGTTTTAATTTTACCCTACCCTATTAAGATAAAATTAATTCAGGTTAGGAGAATATATTTTGTTGGACAAATATTTTTGTTTATTTTATTGATTAGACTCATTTATGAATGAGTCCAAGGTGCTCTTGATTGAGCATTTTTTTTATCAAAACATATGTGTTTAGTTTCGACCTTCAATGTAAATTGAACTTATATATTTTGTTTTCAAAACAAATTCTTTCATAAGATTAATAGTAATTCAATAATTTTTTGGTAAACAATTATTGAAAATGGGATTAAGAAAAATGTAATAAAATATAATATTGATAAAAATTGACCAAATAGGATTATGGGGGTTCTACAGGATTAGCTCCAATTCATGTTAGTAGAATAATGATACTAATGTATGTTCAGAAAAGAAATTGATTTAATTTATTAAATGATGATGATAGATGATTTTTTGAAATTATTGGGAGTGAGAATAGAATTATAATAGATATTAGAAGAGCAATTATTCCCCCTAATTTGTTCGGGATTGATCGTAAAATTGCGTAAGCAAATAGAAAATATCATTCAGGTTGAATGTGAATTGGAGTCACTAATGGATTTGCTGGAATCCAGTTTTCTGGATTCCCTAATAAGTTAGGGTAAAAAAAAAAAACTAAAAATGTTAGTACTATAATGAATAATATTATTGAAATTATATCTTTAATTGAAAAATATTGGTGAAATGGGATTTTATCAGAATTTGATTTTAGTCCTAAAGAGTTATTTCTTCCTTTTTGATGAAGAAATAATAAATGGATTATTACTAAGGCTAAAAAGGTAACAGAAAATGGAGCGAGAAAAATCGAGTTAATGTTGCATTTCTTACTGCGAATCCTCCTCATAATCAACTAACAGTTATTATTCCAATATATGGAATTGCTGATAATAGGTTTGTAATTACGGTTGCCCCTCAGAAAGATATTTCTCCTCATGGAAGGACATAACCTAGAAATTCTGTTGCTATAGTTAGGAGCAGAAGAATGATACCAATATTCCAGGTGTAGTGTAGTTTATAAGAATTATAATAGATTCCACGTCTGACATGAATGTATAGAGAGATGAAGAAGAATGATGCTCCATTTCTATGGAAAAATCGAATTATTCATCCAAAATTCACGTCTCGTGAGATATGAATTATGGATCTAAATGCTAGATCTATGTTATCTGAATAGTGTATAGCTAGTATAATTCCTGTAATGATTTGGAAAAGTAATGAGATACCAAGTAATGA
Organism: Epiperipatus broadwayi; assembly: GCA_028023455.1. Lineage (NCBI taxonomy): Eukaryota > Metazoa > Onychophora > Udeonychophora > Euonychophora > Peripatidae > Epiperipatus > Epiperipatus broadwayi. The sequence continues at coordinate 12,053 of JAQFVV010013381.1, forward strand.
TCCATAATTTCATAAGTATGAAATATTAGATGGAGTTGGTAGGTCAATTAATCTATTGTTAATAATTAATAATAATGGGTGAGTTTTTTGTTCAGGTTTTATCATTTTATCATAGTTGAATAATTTTATAATTTAAAATAATTATTAAAGCTCTCAATCTAATTGGTAAGAAAATTTTTCATGTTAAAAATATCAGTTTATCGTACCGAAATCGTGGATAAGAACCACAAATTTAAATAAATGTAAATGAAATTAGTGTTGTTTTAATTATTATTAAGAATGTAAAATTTATATTACTTCCAAAAAAAATGCTATAAAAATTATAGCAAATCTTCCTCTTCTGTATTCTGTATTAAAACCTGAAACTAATTCACTTTCACTTTCTGCGAAATCAAAAGGGGCTCGATTTGTTTCAGCTAAAATTGAAGAGAATCAACAAATAAATAATGGGAAAAGGATGATTAGGTTTCAAATTAGTAGTTGGGAGTAATCAATTCTTATTAGATTAAATCTTTCTGAAAGAAAGATAATGGTTAATAAAATTAGAGCTAATCTCACTTCATATGAGATAGTTTGAGCTACTGCTCGTATTGTTCCGAGTAATGAAAATTTAGAGTTTGATGATCATCCAGCTATTATTATAAAATAAACTGATGTTCTTGTTACACATAAAAAAAATAGTAATGGAAAATTAAAATTTATTGGGTTTCATTTTATTGGAATTAATATTCAAATAAATAATGAAATAATAATTCTTATTATTGGTGCAATGAGGAAGGTTATTCGATTTCTTAAATTTAATCAACTACTGTATTTTCTTTGCAAAACAGTTTAATTGCATCTCTAATTGGTTGAAGAATTCCAATTAAACTAATTTTATTTGCTCCTTTTCGAATTTGAATGTAACCAAGAATTTTTCGTTCAAGCAATGTTAGAAATGCGACTCTAATTAAAATAGAAATTAACAGGATTAAATAGAAAATGAATGATAAAATCATATTTACAAAACTTAAATTCGTTACATTTTTCTGTCATGATATTTGTTTAGTGTAAATAAACTGTTGTTTGCTTTTAAGTTGATTTACAAAATCAATATATAAATTTATTTGGAAAAAGTAGTTTAAAATATTGATTTGTGGAATCAAAGATTGATTGAAGGGTTGAGATTTAAATTTAGTAAAAATTTATTATTTATTTTTTTTTGAATTCGATTTGTTAGAAGTGTTTATTTTTGTAATGAAAAACTTGTTTATGTTTTTGAGATTGAGTTATTAGAGGTAAATTCTAGAAGAATTATTATAACTATAATTTTTGATTGAATATCAGTAATGTTTATAACTGTAATTTTTCTTATTTCTGGATCTGTTATAAAATTTAGGTATGAGTACATAGGAGAAGAAAAAAATAAATTACGTTTTTGTATTATTGTAATTTTATTTATTGTGTCTATGATTTTTTTAGTTATTTCACCAAATATAATTTCTATTTTATTAGGATGAGATGGTTTAGGATTAGTTTCTTATGTGTTAGTAATTTATTATCAAAACAGAAAATCGAATAGTGCTGGGATATTAACAATTTTGAGTAATCGAATCGGGGATGTTGCTTTTTTGATTTGTATTGCTTTTATATTAAATCATGGTAATTGAAATTTTTTTTCAATAAATTGACTAGATAAGGATATTATTCACAATATGATTGTATTAATATTATTAGCTGGAATTACTAAAAGTGCCCAAATTCCTTTTTCTGCATGATTACCTGCTGCTATGGCAGCACCAACACCTGTATCAGCATTAGTTCATTCATCAACATTGGTCACTGATGGGTTTTTTTTATTAATTCGGTTTTCCGAATTTTTTAGAAGAGAAATATCATTTAAGGTTAGTTTATTATTTATATCAAGATTAACTATAATAATAGCAAGAATTGTAGCTAATTTTGAATATGATATTAAGAAAATTATTGCTTTATCAACTCTTAGGCAACTTGGATTAATAATGAGTATTTTATCTCTTGGGTTTTCGACTTTGGCATTTTTTCATTTACTAACGCATGCAGTTTTTAAAGCACAGTTGTTCATTTGTTCTGAAAGAATTATTCATAACTTTAATCATATTCAAGATATTCAGATACTTGGGTTTGTAACTAATCAATTACCAAAAGTGAGAATTTGTTTAAATACAGCTAATTTAGCTTTATGTGGGATACCATTTTTGGCTGGGTTTTATTCTAAAGATATAATTTTGGAAATATATTGTTGTAGAAATTGAAATATTATTTCGTTTCACATATTATTTATTGCAACTTCTATAACAGCATCTTATTCTATTCGAATAGCTTATTTTTCATTTTGAAAAAAAATTCATTCAAAAAGAATGAATTCTGTTTTTGAAGGGAAGAGGGATATTAGTGATTCTGCAATGATAATAAGGTTAGGGGCTGTTATTGGCGGTTCAGTATTTAGGTGAATTATTTTTAGGAGAGCAGTTCATATTGAACTAATTATTTTATTAAAAATTTTAACATTAATAATTACTTTTATTGGGGGGGGGGGTTATATGCTTAGTTTTCAAAAATAATTTTTTTTTTTTTAAAAAAATTCTTAAGCTTATTTTTTTTCTCTCTCAAATGTGATTCTTTCCAAAAATTAGATCTCAAATATTTATAAATTTAATTATGAAATGAAGAAAATTTTCGTTTGAAAAAATTGATTCTTTATGGATTGAGTCAATTGGACCTCAAAATATTTACGTAATTGTAGTAAAAAGGTCTATAATGTTACACTTTATTCAGAAAAATTCTGTGAAAACTCATTTGCTTAGGATAGTGATTGTTTTTATATTTATTATAATTTTTTTTTTTGTCAGTAAGCTTTAGCATATTGTTGAAGACAATAGAATGCAACAATAAATTTTTAGTTAGAAACTAATAATAAACTAATTTAAAAATCAATAAATTGTAAATTTATTAAGATTTATGATTCGCCTTTTTTTTTGGCGAGTCGATGTAATAAAGAATTGTTATATTTTTGTTATGAATTTTTAATTAAAAATTTTATTTGAAGTAATTAGATATTGGTTATTTTTTTACTAAAAATGGGTTTAAATGTATGTACATGTTTATATATTTAAATTATAAAGTTTAATTTGCGTTTAAAAGTTGAGTGATTAGTTGTGAGCAATTTGCTTTTAATTGTTAATTAAAAGTTAGCCAGATTTGGAATACATTGATTATATATATATATATATATAAGCTTATTGATGTAAGTATAAATTAGAGTATAAGTGATTTCACGCAGATGCGTGAAATACGAATCGTGTCAAAACAAAAAAAATATCTTTAATGTTTTAAAAATAGGACAATAAAAATTAATATTTACATGTTCTAAAAATCGTGGACTTAATTAAATGATCTTGCGTAGTTGTATAGTAAAATTTTCTTAAGTAGCGGTTAAAATATTTATAAAAATAATTAGATTTTAATCTAATATTTTTTAAAGAATCCAATAAAACTTAACTGAAATTATTTATTTGACATTAATATACATAATATTTTATTTTTATATAATACATTAATTTATGTTTTTATATAGTATTATATATATATATTTTTCATAAGCTTTAATTTCATCTAATAATAAATATTTAATTATATTCAAATATAATTAACATTCATTATCTTTAATATTATTAAATATTAGTATATTTAATACATCGACTCGCCAAACAAAAAGGCGAGTCATAAATAATTATTATCTATATTATTTTAATGTACTTTATATATATAATGTATATAATCTTTTAAATTAGGGTTTGAATTGGACCTTCTGTTAATCGAGAGATTTTTACTACTCTAATTACATAGTAAGAGGTAAGATGCTAGAAAAATTGTGATTTTTCTAATATTTTCAGTAAAAAATCTTGTGTAGGATAAACTTTGATTAAGTTCAATTTGTTCATTATAATTTAATGAATCTATGTTATGGGTTTGTTCATTAAATAGGAAGAATGTTGGTGATAATAAGATGGATATGGAGATTCATTGAATCTATGTTATGGGTTTGTTCATTAAATAGGAAGAATGTTGGTGATAATAAGATGAATATGGAGATTCATATGATTTTGTTAGATCAAGATAATTTTAAAAAAAAATTTCATTACTTGCTAAACTGGTAAAGTAAAGAAATAGAATTAATAATCCTCCTAAATAAATTAAGATAATTACATATCTGTATCAGAAATTTTGGGAATTTATTCCAATTAAAATTGATAATGGAATTACGTAAATAATAATGGAGATTCCCATTGAAAGAAAAATCATATTCCAATTAATAGTGTTGTTAGGTATAGAATTGTCATTGATTAAATTCTAAATTTAAGTTTGAAGTATTAGATTAAATTTCCATTTAATCTACTTTGTTTCGACTTTTCTTGATTTTTACAAGAATGATGGGCGATATGTACATATTAATATTAGTTTTCAGTTTATCATAATGATAAAATTTTACTGACAAATTCTGTTTTTAATAATTTTTCAATTATGTATATGTAAATATAAATTAATGTAATTCATTTCATCTTAATAAAATTGCACCTTGACCTGATTTAGTAGGTTAATCTATTTTGAGATTAATTTTAAATAATTTCGTATACGGTGGCGTACAAATAAGTATTAAGTAAGGTGGTCATGGGTTGTCGATCATTGAAACAAATTCCTTTGTAAAAGTTAGTACCGTCAAATTTATTTTGTTGTTTTTCTTTGAAGTATCATTTTAATGGTAGAATAACAGGGTATCTAATCCTGGTTTTAGTCTAGATTTGGAAATATTTTAAAAGTATTTTTTTTAAGAAATTTCATTTTTAAGGAAAATAGGTCTGAATTTATTTATTCAGAAAAAATTAATTTATAATGACGTATAACCGCTGCTGCTGGCACGAATTTGGCCTTTAATGGTTTTTAAATTAAAAGTAATTTACTACTAATGTTTATGTTAACAAAGTAAGTGTTATTTAATAAATATTTTATGAAAAGTTTAAAAGATTAATTTGTTTATATAAATTAAATAAAAGATTTTAGAATTAGATTTTTAGGAATTATTTCATTAAAATTTAAGTAAATAATAATTATATTATTTGCAAGTGATTTTATTAAAAAATTGGGAAGGATGGGTTAAAATGTTGGAAGTAATTTTTTGTACTTTTTGCATAATGGATTTATGATTATATAATTAAGCTAATTTCTCTAAAAAAATTGATCTAAGATTTTATTAGAAATTGTTGCAAAAATTTTTATAATAAAATCTTTGAAGTGAAATGCTGACAAAGTTTTTGATATATAGTTCTTATGAAATTTACTATAGGTAATTTGATGTATTTGTTAAGATATTAACAGTTTAGCATTGATGTTTGTATGATTTTTTTAAAAATTGAAAAATAAGATAGTACGTGTATTAAGTGAAAGTAGAAATAATGTATGTTTAAATATATTGAAAATATTAGTCTTAGGAATTCAGCAAAATTGTTTCATCTGTTTATCAAAAACATAGCTTTTTGAATATATAAAGGGTATTGTCTGCTCAATGAGCATTAAATGGCCATGGTATTTATGACTATGCTAAGGTAGCATAATCATTTGTCTTATAAATTAAGACTGGAATGAATGGATAAATGGGGAAATTCTTTCTTAAATTAAATGTTAAAAATAATTTTTTTAGTGAAGAAACTAAAATGAAATTGAGGGACGAGAAGACCCTATTAAGCTTAATATAATTATTTTGTTGTGGAAACAAAAGAATAAAATTTCTTTTAAAAGATAATTTGATAAATTTAGATTTATTAATAATAATAATAGAATAAGTTACTATAGGGATAACAGCATAATTTTTTTTAAAAGTTCTTATTTACAAAGAAGATTATGACCTCGATGTTGGATTAGAAATATTATATGATGAAGCTGTTGTGTAAATTAGTCTGTTCGAGTATTAAATTTCTACACGATCTGAGTTCAAATTGGTGTAAACCAGATTGGTTTCTATCTTCAGATATTTTGTGTTACTACAAAAGAACCACATGAAGTTTTTTAATATATATATATATATATATATATATATATGGTCTGAATCTAAAAATAGTAACAATTTAAATATTTACTAGGCAATAAGTCAAACATGTGATAGTCTAGAAATATTAATATTTAACAAAGATATAAACTATTTAAGAAATTATATTGTTAAAATAATTAAAAAATTAATATTACATAATAATTATTTAAATTAACTCCTTTAAAGTCTTTTAAATTATATTAATGAACAAATTTAGAAATTCATTAATATTTTACTTAATTTTTTAACAAAAAGTATATTCTAGGATAATATTTAATACTGTAAAATAAAAAAAAATATTCCCATTAATAAGTAAAAATTAAAATTACTAATGCATGCACACTCACACACATTTAGAAATTATCCCACATCTTTGAAACTAACTAATTTAACTCTTTTTTTAAATATCACTAAAATAATTACCTATTTTTCAAATGAACTAAATTAGCTTAATCTGTAATCTCAATTTTAATATTATTTTTAAAATGGATTGTTAAAATAATTTATTATAATTATGACAACTACACATAAACTTCTAACATTAACATTAAATTTAACTATTATTATGATTTATCCAAGCACCAAACTGGATATACTAAAGTGTGTTAGAATAATCTGATTTTCTCTAATATTAAGTTCTTATTAGCAACCTTTTTTGACTTAAATTATTAGAATCTATTTTATTCACAAGCTTAAAGTATTTTGGCAAAACAATAAAGTAACATACAATAATATTTATTTATGACAGAAATAATTTAAATAATTTAGTATTTAAATTTATACATGCTTATTTAATTTTAAATATGATTTGCAAAAGTGAAAAATTTCTCTTAAATTTTTTTATTGTTATTTAATATCCTAAACAATGAAATATCAGCTTTACTGGCAAAGCCAAAAGTTACAAATGTCCCAACTTCTAAAAAAATAATACATCAGCATTATTCTCAGGTAGTAGTTTACTTTTATTAACAAATTCATACAATCCTTACACTATTCTATATCATATTTCAAAAGAAATTAATAGATCATTCACACTCATTCATTCTTTTGAGGAATACATCTAAGATTTCATGCATTACAGGACCCATGAGTTTCTTCAGGTGATGAGAGCATAAAAGTATTTTCTCCTACCTGACTAGTAATTTTATATGGACCATCATAAGGGTTCGGAAACTTCCTACATTTATGTTTTTTTGAATTGCTAATATGAGGTATCTCGATCAAAACATAAGCATGAACTTTAAATAAATGTGGTCCAGTCTTAGATTGATGAATATCTTTTTCACCATTCTTTCTAAGATTAATCACAGCTTTTTGTTGAGTTATTTTTATTTTTCACTACTGCCTTTAGACCACAAGTGGATGGTTGGATTTTATCAATTCCTTTTGTTTTACTTCAATGCCTACTGACAAGAGGACTTTCACCAAAGCAAGGACTTGACCTATTATGATGATGATCTATTATAAACTTTCTGATTGCTGATGTTGCATAGTGAGCAAATTAATATTATTTTATGATGGTGGGGTTCCCTAATAATCCCCATTCAATTGTCAAGATTTCGTTCACTTGTCTTGAATGAGTCAAGGATCTTTGCTACATCATTGACCATGTACCAATTTGAAGAAATTAGTATTTGCTCTATGTGTTTAAGCAATATAAGTTTGGGTACCCTGATAATTTCATGCTCATACAAATGGAAGTCAATTAAAGTTTTTAACTTGACTGCCTCATTCCTATAAAATTGAATCAAGCTGCTTTGATGTATCCTATACTTTTCTTAAGTGACTTGATAAGAAATGTTATTTTTTCTATAATGACATAGTTAGTCTCCATAAGTCTGGAACCTACCAAACAGAAATTGCCAACAGTCTTTTGCTGTACCATGCAGATTATTGCGAGCAATTGTAATTTTTTTCAATTACTGTTAGGTCATTAAGAGTGAATAGTTTCTTATTAATATTCATAAAACATTTATAAAAGTAACTCAATCTAGAAAATAATCTTTTGTAAATTAAATAAATGGTCAAGAGCATAGTGACTATAAATTAAACTAATAACACTTATTAGCTCTTGGCAAATAATATCAAACAAATAAATATTCCAGCCCAATAATTAGTAGAACCGTTATTAATTTAGTTCTAACAGGAAAACCATTAGGCTATAACATTAATATAATACTATTTTCTTAGGGTCAGTTTAAACAAAGGATATTATCAAGTTGGAAGTTTTATTGGCATAAAATATCGCAAATATATAATATTAACAAAACGAACAAGAATTAATTAAAATGAACCACCATAAAAAGAGAAAGAAAATTACTAAGGTATTAGTTTAAGACTAGAGATATAATGAAATAGAGAATTACTGTATAAACATTTTAAGCATTTTAACATGAGTGGAAAAACTTAAGGCAATAGTTGCTTTTAAATATGAGTTGAGATACAGTTCATGAACAGACCAGAAAGTTGCAGTTTAAAATGGTTACCAGTTCTTCCATGGATCATTCATTGATTCATAATAACAGAGCCAGGTTGGATTTAAAAGGCAACATAGGTGTGCACTTAGTTCATGTAGACTTCATTTATGGATTAGTTTCCTTCTGGATTTTAGGCAGCTTATGATTGGTATTGAAGAGTTCTATTTCACAGCAACATTTTGAAAATTTTTGGAGAACTTCAGGGTTCAGCAATAAGATCCCTGCAGTTAGCCACATGCCATACTGTGAACACTCTTAAAATTCAAAATTAAAATGGACATAGTTTGTGGTCGCAACTCTTTTTGAATTAATAATAATGGCTCCTTTTAGAAAGTTTTCCAGGGTTTTTATACTCTTGTTTATGGTTCCCCACCCATTATATATATATATGAAAAACAAAAATGCAAGTTAAAAAACTTGCTAACGCTTGTATTTATGTCCACAGATGGCGCTCTACCAAAAACACCGATCAAGCGTATGTTTTGTTTACATAAATGTCAGAGTAGTATTCATTATCTCTAACTATAATTCCACTTTCAGATCATGATTTCAAGCTATTTGCTATCATCAGTGAAAGACAGGAATAAAGGAACTAGATCTAAACACAAACTCTGAGCGTTTATGAAACAATTTCTATTCAGCTTGCAAGCGTGAATTTTTTAGACACGTAATGTCTTCAAACTCAGCATAGCAAACCAGATAGCTATATGGGTCTGATCTCAGTTCAGCATCACCACATAGTAGAAGCCTCTGCAATCTATATCATTGCAAGAAAGACCTCAAAGGTACATTTATGAAAAACAAAAATGCAAGTTAAAAAACTTGCTAACACTTGTATTTATGTCCACAGATGGCGTTCTACCAAAAACACCAATCAAGCGTATGTTTTGTTTACATAAACGTCAGAGTAGTATTCACTATCTCTAATTATAATTTCACTTTCAGATCATGATTTCAAGCTATTTGCTATCATCAGTGAAAGACAGGAATAAAGAAACTAGATCTAAACACAAACTCTGAGTGTTTATGAAACAATTTCTATTCAGCTTGCAAGCGTGAATTTTTTAGACACGTAATGTCTTCAAACTCAGCATAGCAAACCAGATAGCTATGTGGGTCTGATCTCAGTACAGCATCACCACATAGTAGAAGCCTCTGCAATCTATATAATTGCAAGAAAGACCTCAAAGTTACATTTATGAAAAACGAAAATGCAAGTTAAAAAACTTGCTAACGCTTGTATTTATGTCCACAGATGACGTTCTACCAAAAACACCAATCAAGCGTATGTTTTGTTTACATAAACATCAGAGTAGTATTCACTATATGCTTTTACATTGTTACTGAAAAAAATTTTCTCTAATTGATTTTCGATCCATTACTTTGATAAGACTTTCAAATCCATTATCTGAATTCATTTTCTATTAGACAATGAATTCGTAAAATTTAAACAAACGATTTCAATTTAGAACTGTCCTTAAAGTTTTAACTTATCATTTTAACTAATTAATAAAGAATTCATTACTGTCTTTGGGAAAGGATGATTTAGCAGCTTATCGAAGGCATGTAACTTTTAATCATAAAAAATTTGAACAAAATTGTAAAATATATATGTAATGAAACTTTATAACGAAAGTATATTTAACTATATACAAATATATACGGCTAATCTGAATAACTAAATACTCTTTAAATTGCATTATTTCAATAATTTACCATGAGGTAATTAGTGATATTAACAAAATTAAACCTAAAATAATTAGCTTCAATAAATATTTAAATAATAATCTCACTTCTAATTGAAATTAAAGTATATTGAAGATGGTATAAACTCTCATTACAGGATTCAGAAATATTCATTGTTCGTAACTAGGTTTGGACTAGGTTAAGATCCCCATAGCAACTCTACCCCTATAGCAACTATACCCCATAGAAACTGTACCCCCATAACAACTATACCCCCATAGCAACTTTACCCCAAAGCAACTCTACCCCCATAGCAACTCTACCCCATAGCAATTTTAACCCCATAGCCACTATACACCCACAGCAACTCTACCCCCATAGCAACTACACCCCCAAAGCAACTCTACCCCATAGCAAATATACTCCCATAGCAACTATACCTCTATAACAACTATACCTCCATAGCAACTATACCCCCATAGCAACTATACCTCCATAGCAACTATACTCCAATAGCAACCATAGCCCCAAAGCAACTATACCCCCATAGCAACTATACCTTCATAGCCACTATACCCCCATAGCAACTATACCCCCAATAGCAACTATATCCCCATAGCAACTATACCCCCTTAGTAACTATACCCCCACAGCAACTATACTCCCATAGCAACTATACACCCATAGCAACTATATCCCCATAGCAACTATACCCCATAGCAACTATACCCCATAGCAACTATACCCCCATAGCAACTATTCCTATAGCAACTATACCTCCATAGCAACTATACCCCCATAGCAACTATACCTCCACAGCAACTATATCCCCACAGCAACTATACCCCCATAACAACTATACCCTCACAGCAACTATACACCCACAGCAACTATACCCCCATAGCAACTATAATTCCATAGCAACTATACCCACATAGCAACTATACCCCTTAGCAACTATACCCCCATAGCAACTATACCCCCATAGCTTCTATAGACCCATAGCAACTGTACCCATAGCAACTGTACCCCATAGCAACTCTACCCCCATAGCAACTCTACCCCCATAGCAACTCTACCCCAAAGCAACTCTACCCCCATAGCAACTTTACCCCCATAGCAACTCTACCTCCATAGCAACTATACCCCCATAGCAACTATACCCCCATGGCAACTATACCCCCATAGCAACTATACCCCGATAGCTTCTATAGACCCATAGCAACTGTACCCATAGCAACTGTACCCCATAGCAACTCTACCCCCATAGCAACTCTACCCCCATAGCAACTCTACCCCAAAGCAACTCTACCCCCATAGCAACTTTACCCCCATAGCAACTCTACCTCCATAGCAACTATACCCCCATAGCAACTATACCCCCATGGCAACTATACTTCCATAGCAACTATTCCCCCATAGCAAATATACCCCCATGGCAACTATACCCCCATAGCAACTATACCGCCATAGCAACTATACCCCATAGCAACTATACCCCCATAGCAACTAGACCCCCATAGCAACTAGACCCCCATAGCAACTATACCTTTATAGCAACTATACCCCCATAGCAACTATACCCCCATAGCAACTATACCCCATAGCAACTATACCCCCATAGCAACTATATCCCCAGAGCAAATATACCACCATAGCAACTATATCCCCATAGAGATTATACCCCCATAGCAACTATACCCCAATAGCAACTATATCCCCATAGCAACTATACCCCCATTGCAACTATATCCCCATAGCTACTATCTCCCATAGCAACTCTACCCCCATAGCAACTATACATCCATAGCAACTCTACCCCCATAGCTTCTATACCCCATAGCAACTGTACCCATAGAAACTGTACCCCCATAGCAACACTACCCACATAGCAACTATACCCCCATAGCAATTATACCCCATAGCAACTTTACCCCTTAGCAACTCTACCCCCCATAGCAACTATACCTCCATAGCAACTGTACCTTCTAGCAAATACACCCCTGCAGCAACTCTACCCCTATAGCAACTATACCCCCATAGCAACTATACTCCCATAGCAACTATACCCCCATAACAACTATACCCCCATAGCAACTATACCCCCATAGAAACTATACCCCCTTAGTAACTATACCCCCATAGCAACTATACTCCCTCAGCAACTACACCCCCATAGCAACTACACCCCCATAGCAACTATCCTTCCATAGCAACTATACCCCCCAAGCAACTATACCCCCATAGCAACTATACTCCCATAGCAACTATACCCCCATAGCAAATATTCCTATAGCAACTATACCACCATAGCATAGCAACTATATCATGGATGCTTTGTAAAATAAATATAAAATAAAACAATATTGAAGATCCGGAATAATTACGAAGGGCATCTCGCCGCTAACTCATAGGAAAGTATTTAGACGAACAGCCGAAACTTAGTGACTGGGTGACAATTGCGTTTAATTCCCAGGGGTGTCATTTGGGATACCCTCTGCCTGGAAACCGCAAGCGTGGAGAGAACGGCCTTAGCCATGTAAAGAATCCTTGGAAAAATAAAACAAAGTGGTCTCCACAACCAATTCATGTACCAGCAATACGAGACTAGAGTATATAAAACATACTGAATGGGTTTTACTTGGATTAAGAGAAATGCCCAATCAATTTCCCCGAAATTCATTTAAAAGGGTCCGCACATTCTCGACGTCAATGATGAACTTTATAATTAAAGAAGAACACGGTAATTAAAATAAGAAAATGCATGCTTGCGGGTTTGAAAAGTAAGTATAGATTTATATATGCAATCATGCATTAGGGGACATATTTAATCATTGACTTCGCACATACTCTTATATTAGATTAAAATCAATAACATGTAGATTTTAAACTATGTGATTATATTATATTAAAGAAAAGAATCACCCTCGAATGAGTGATTTGCAAGATAATAAAATTGGAAAATTATAAAATTTAAAATATGCCTTAATAGTGGCATCTTACTTTCAATAGAGGGAATAGTTCACTCAGTCAAAGACGATTCTGACACATTATGATAATAAAATAAAAGAAAGCTTTATAAATAGAAAATATTAACCCAAGGATAGAGCAAAATGTTGAGTATATTTAAACACATTAAAGAAATACATAATGAAGTTATGTGAAATATAAGGAAAACAATTTTAAATAGCTATAGCATGTTAGTTAGGAATCACAAGAGCTCTTGGGTTAATTTAGGTTACCTCTGGAGATGCTTTTGCAAGTAGATGTTCGGCAGGTTTTATAATTCAGCAGCAAAATCTGGAATGTTCATATTTTTGGCTGCGGCAGCAGCAGTTTCGGGGTCCGTACGTGATAATTTCCGATGGTATACGGCAGCATAAGACCATCTCGGAGAGAAATAGCCTTCTTGCACTCTACTTGGTCATGTCAAGATTTACAGATTATGCATAGAACTCAGAATGATTTCTCTTAGCAACATTAGCATAAAACATAAAACTAACTAACTGGAGAACAAAAGAAAACCCTTCTTTTTATAGTAGATGTTAACAATAGAACTGCCCTGGAGCATTACAAAAATATATCGGACTTATCAGCTGTAATTAAATCTATCCCAATGTCTAAAGGAATTCAACATTAATTAATTTCTTTTGTTAATTTCCCTGTCGACATTCAGATTACAAACTAGATTTAATTAAAAATTACTTTTATTAATCAAAGAAAACCTTAAGTGGTCATCTGCTGTTTTTAGATAAACTTATAGAACATTAACTAATCAAACTATTGTCCCTGATTTATTTAAACAGAAATATTTGGAAAAACTTTTGTTAAATTAAAGAAAATGATTTTATTTTTAAAATTGCAATATTTGAATCTATTTACTAAATGAATATTTACTAAATGAATTTTATTTTAAATCAAAATTTATTACGATAGTAATATATTTGTAAACAGATTCAAACAAAATAACTTTAACAATTTATAATTTTGATATGTTTTTAAAATGCATACCATAGTGTGTGCACAATTACAACTTATATAACTTACTTTTTAATAAATGTAAATTATGTGAACAAATACATAATTCATAATATTTTATTTTATTTGGGAATAAGTTATATATATAATATGAGCATTGTACTCGTGGTTTAAAATTAGACGGGATTTTTGGTATATAAGTGTATTGCAGACACCCTATGATAGATTGGGGTTCAAACTAAGGTATGAGGGTATGAAGTAGGTGAGAAAAGGTGAAACGAAGATCTGCAAAGCAGACCCTACTGTTTCAATATATAGATAATTCATCGATTGTTGGCATATAAATCAGCCACAATAAAATAATAAATTAATGAATATTCCTGATTTTTTAAATTATAAAAGACAAATCTGATGTTAGATCTAAAATGTAAATAGGCCAATGATAATTAATGAAGAGTATTACAATCAAATTACTCATGTGTATTTTATTTATATTAGTGAATTAAAATTATATATATAACTAAACCTTCAGAATCACTGTTTAATTTATTTAATAAATAGTATATTTCGATTAAATAACTATGTGTAATATGACTAGTTAATATCCCGCCAATCCTATATATATATATATATTGTAACGAGCACAGACGTCGTTACATTGTTTTTTTTTATTTATTTATTAAACATGAAAGTAAATTAAAAAGTTCGCATTTAAAAATTTTCTTTAAGAATGAAAAATTGAAATTAAATATCATCTTAAACTCGTATATATTAAATCGCACCGATAATAAAAAAATTATTAAAATAAAACTTTATTAAAGAAAAAGTATTTTAAAACTAAATTTTAAAAAGATTTGGAGATAAAATTATATCTTTAACTTTATCTTTAAATATATCTTTGATTTGGAAAACAGGTTAATTAATCAGAAATGGAAATGATAAATTTAATTAGTCAAATGTAAACTAGCCTTGGGCATTTAAATGTAAAAACATCGGTCAGATAGGAAAACAATAGAAATAAATAGCCAATGAAAGAAATCCAGCGGGAAATCGGACCTCAGCGAAAGGATCATCGCATCGATGACATAATGCTAAGTCAATCCTTCAAATATGTATAAAAGGAAAATTTGGAAGTGATTGGAAATTGATTATTACGATGTGACTATATGTAGTAGTACGGAGTTGGAGGTGGAGGAATTGACAGACGCACTGTCAATTCTTTCAGCTGTTAAAGAAAAGAGAAATGAACTATCGTTTCCTACATTGAGGACCAATTAAACTAAAAAACCTCCGAATGAATAAATAAAACAATGGCTAAATGGATACCAATCTTAGGACGGCATGGGAATTCACGTTCATGGCAAGCAACGGATAAAGATGAACTGTTTTAAACCGTAAGAACTTTATAAATAATGAACATTAAATTAAAATTTTCTATATTTAAATGATTGCAATATGATCCTATCTGACCAAACTAAATTCTTTATTAATAGTGTTATTTGATGTATTTTTTTCTTATTTATGTAAAATCATTTCCATTTATTTATTTTTTATTCTTTAAGTTTTTATCATGATTTTTTTTGTTTTTCGTTAAATTAATTATATAAATGTTAAACTTAAGTCGGGCGTGAATGGCTGTATAGATTTGTAGAGTTATATTAGGGGAGGGTAAATCTTAGGTTATTTGTGTTGTTGTTAGATTGGGTCAATGGATTGGATATATTGATGTAGTTAGTAGATGTAGTTGGAGATTCGCTACTGGCAGAATCGCTTCATACACCGCACTCTCCCGTTTTGCCTATGGAAGGAATTATAAGACGCAGAGCGCAGTTCCTTTCTATGGAGTTTTTTTTTATTGTTCTTCTCGTTAGATAGAAGTAATATTCCTATCTAATGAGAGTCAATATCTTCTCTTAATCTTTTTGGTGCTGCCGTATTCCGTATTACATTGAATACATCGATGTATCAGATGTATTGATGCCAGTTTGACTGCGAATTTTAGCCTAAGGTTAAATAGGGATAGAATATTTTATTTTCAAATGCAAATCTATGTAGTCTATTCATACTTGACTCTAAATAAAAATGAATTAAATTTAAGTTGTTTATAGATGCTTGCATGGATTGGTTATCGGTTAAGTATGTTTTGGGTTTTCATATTTGATCAAAATATATAGACATTCGATAAATAATGATACCTTACGGTGAGTATCTTTAAATGTATTTATTCGGATGTCTTTTAAGTTATTGGTGACAATGCAAGTATCTTATGGTGAATACTATTGGGTTACGTATAAATTTCCCTCCGCAATTGTCAGTAATCAATAATTTTGTATTTTGATCGTTTATGTTTCTTTTGAAATGTTTTTGACCGTGAAATCTATGTAACCGATCTATATTCAACATTATAAACAAGCTTTCATAAATTTATATGTGCGAACTTAATTAAAATGTAAAATTATAATATAATAGTAATTAAATGTAAATTAAAGTAAAGTTAAAAATAATGTTAAATGTTAAAATGTAAACTGATACTAAAACAATTTTAAATCTTATATATATATGTGCATAAATAAATTTTTGTATGTTAATTACTGGCAGTGGCTTATTTTATTTATTTATTTTTTAATATTGAAATATAATTAGATAAGATATTATATTATTTAATCTCTGCTATTCCACTGAGCTAGTGACATGGGCTAACAACCGGATGCAAAAAAAAAAAAAAAAATTTTTGACTTACGTATCTGCCTACTCTATAAATTTTTCTAGGTTCAAATGCCTAGATGGCGCCCTGTAGTGCAGTTTACGTAAGTCACTTTCTCCGGATTGTTACAATATATATATAAAGGGTCATGGTCATAGATATGTTGAAGTTCTCTGTGAATTTCTGTTAGTTCAATCTGACAGGTCTTCCATTTTAGTGCCTGTCAATGGTTGTGTAGCCTGGAAAATACCAATAAAAATATAATTTAGAAAATATATTTTATGTCTATATTTAGTATTAGTCATCGTATATGCCATGTGCTCACATCATTAGTGCATTGGTCAATAGGATCCAATATCTAGTAAATAGTACTCCACATAATCAGTTCAGTTAACTTTTATGTTTATAATATTCTTGTTATGCATTTAATCATGGGTACTTATATATTAGACTTGCTGCTCATATTAGCAATGACAAAATGTTGTACCTACCTTTAGTGAGGAGGTGGTGTTTCAACAGCAAAATGACATATACCCCGTCTATTGATAAAATGTATGGCATTCTGTCATTGCTAAGAAATTCAGCAGGTCATATATTTAAATACGTACAACAGGTCTAGTATGTTAGTACCCAATTATGCATTAATGTTTGTTTTTGTTTTGTCTATTCCGTCATAGAATTATAAAGCCTTGATCTATTCTGTTATACTGATAATTTAAAAAACAGTAAAAATTCATTGTTCAATTAATTAGTGTCAAAATATTGAACAAGGATATATACTCTTCCAAATTCTTGTTGAAAATGGTGGTATCCAACTATATGAAAAATAATTGATATAATACAAAATTTGCACATTGTCTTTCTCTGTTCATTTTATCCATTTATTAGTCATAGTTATCTTGAGACTAATATATTGACTAAAAAGGAAAGGACACAAAATTCTTATAGCATATCGTTTTCAGATTTTAAGTGTTCAATAGAAAAATAGAAAATTTGTCAGGTTATTTGAATTTCTAAAGAATATTTAATATCTTAGTCTTATTTTAGTTATTACCTGAATTCAGACCTATTTTTAATCCAAGCGACTGATTTAACAAATGCTCGATTTTAAATTTCATAGCTGCCTTTAGCAATTTTAAAGCCATCAAACCTATATTTTTAGCATGTTCAATACCATTTTCTTTAGGCAAACCTGAAACAACCATGTAGGCATCTCCTATTGTTTCAACCTATATATATATATATATATATATATATATATATATATATATATATATATATATATATATATATATATATATATATAATAAAATGAATAAAGTATAAATTTAAAAATAAAGTATATTTATTTTTAATATGAAAATGTTGTTCTCATGGCTATATGTAATATAAAATACCTCCAAAGCTTTTATAATATATAAAATATCAAGATTATTACTTTTGGCACAATGGGCTATTGAAAGATTCTCAAGCCACATCATCAGACAATAATTTTTAAGAGAAAATATCTCTTATTTTATTATTATTTCATTTTCTATATTGAAAATTATGTGAAACATTTATCTAGAAAGAATGAGTATTAAATCAATCACAAAACGTATTTTAAAAATAATTTTAAATTCAATAATATTAGTAATTGTGAAACCATAGTTTTCACAATTTAAACATTTCTACTGATTCAGTCAAAGAAAATTTGTACTTAATAAAATATAATATATTGAGAATAATATTCATACTAATGGTAAAATAACTAAGTAATATACTTTCTAAACATAGCATAAGAAAATAATTTTTAGAACAGATCAGTCCCAAAAAGGTCGATCTTTTAATCTTTATTTACCACATTTATTATATCGAGTGTTATCTAAAAAAATAGGCTAATAACAAATAAATCAATTACGTAATTGTAAAAATGTTAAAGTTGACTGATATTATTCATTGAAATTTCGGATTTATTTCTCAAATTTAATATTATCAATACTGATTTAAACAATGAAAATATATAAAATAAAATACTTCCAATACTTAATGATAGATAATACATTGCGATTAATTGGTTAGTAATGTGACATTTTCATTTTGACCTCCTAACAAGAATTTTTGAAAATGCTCAACCTTCACTACTGTATAAAATATTTATTTTGATTTCTTTTTAATTTTATTTAATAAACAAATAATATTCCAAAAGATTACATTTAACAGTTACAGGTTTTTAAAAATTGACATGTAAATCAAACAATGCACCCAAACATGTCATTAACCAAGTTAGTTTAAACAATCTTCCAGAGAGTGAACAAATGTTTTGTAATAATTTTTTAATGTGAACAAATGATGATCTAGTAATGATAGATTTATCAAGTTCTGCTTAAAAATTTTACATTTCCTTTACAATAATCACAAATGTAACACCTTGTTGAATCTGACAGATAATAAAATAAGGTATCACATTTTTTTCATTATATTATAATAATCAAATTTATTGACTTTAAATTCTAAAAGTAAAAGATAAATGAAGTAAAAATAATCACAAATATTTTAATAACAAAATAAATCATATTTCATTCATACCAAAATCATTGTGTGAAAACACCTAAAAGTTTTTTTTTCTGTCATAGTTTGTATATATTTCGAAGCTAATCGTTTATTTTTAAAATAAAAGACTGTTTGTTTGTTATTTTTTAATTTATTTGGTTATTCCTTAGATATAAGCTCACTGTCTATAGAAATATTATGAGAAAAATATATTATAAAAAGAAAACACAAATCTTTACCACACATGATAATATTAATACTGCCTTTTAAAAATACTTTATAGAAATAAACAAGAACTATTTTATAATAACAGAAAAAATAAAAACATTAATAATCATGGTAATTGAAATACTTTCCAACTACAGCATAAAACAATCATAGAAAATTAACTCATTTATTATAGGGAATTATTTGAAACACTTGAGCTAGAGAGAATGAACATTAAATCAATCATATCAATTATTTTAAATACAATTTAAATTGATTACTTTCAATTTAAACACTTCCAACACTGATTAAAGCATTGAGAATATATAATTTGAAATATTTTCAGTGATTAACAATATGTAAAACATTGATTTCAATGCTCATGCAACTGGTACAATAAGT
Source organism: Epiperipatus broadwayi (assembly GCA_028023455.1). NCBI lineage: Eukaryota > Metazoa > Onychophora > Udeonychophora > Euonychophora > Peripatidae > Epiperipatus > Epiperipatus broadwayi. Next base: position 32,142 of record JAQFVV010013381.1, read on the forward strand.
AATTAAAATACACTCTTCTCAAAACGTAAACAATAATTTTTATGAAAAGATATAATTTCAATCTCTTGTAATCTCATTTTCTAATATAGACTGCAGTCTGATACACTTAGGTTGGAAATAATGCATATCAAGTTAATTATACAATGAATTTTATATACATTTTAATTTGATTGATATTACTAATTAACATGTCAGGGACTTGTTTCAATTTAAACATTTTCTACATAGATTCAACCAATAAAAATATATAATATAAAATACTTCGAGTTCTTAATAAATTATAATAAATTGAAATTAATTCTCATAAAACTGATATAATAATGAAACAGAATACTCTCTAAACACAGCATAAGACATTCGTTTTTTTTATAAGATCAGAAATGTCTTCTCTTCTTATTTCATTGTCTTATATAGAGAATTGCTTGAAACATTTGTATTTTCTTGTGCAAAATTATTTTTTGTTATGATTAGAGAATATTTCAATTACTTACTGTACCACTTTTATGAACATAAATTTCTATTGATTGCATGTTATTAAGAAATGAAACTATTCTATTTTATATGGGTCATTGTTCGAATTAGTGATGACAATATTTAAATTGAAAAAACGCTCTGATATACAAAATTAATAATATTGATCAATTTAAAATATGTTTAAAACAATCTCTGTTACTAATTTATTCATTGTTTGTAGCCCAAGTGCTTCAAACAACTTCCTATATAAGAAATTGAAGTAACAAAAGAAGACAAATCCAAACCTTTCTCATAACAGCTTTTTTACGCTTTGGCTAGAGTGTTTTAATTACTTATTATACCAGTTATATGGTCATGTATAGATACGGAGATTGATTGGGATCCTGTACACAGTAACATATGAATGCACAGATATTTAAAAAATTAAGCAAAAATAAACTTAGACAAAATTAGCAAGGAAAAATATTTTTTTGTCTAAAATATGGATGTTTCTGTTTTTGTTATTTATAATACATGTGCACTTAAAAATCCGAATCTGTTTTTATTTAAAAAATTAAGAGGAAGAATGTTTAATAAAATACTATTTTTGGTATTGATGGATGCAAAATTAAAAAAAAAATGAAAATTCTTAATCTGTTGTAATCAATCTCAGAAAAAATATATAAGTAGGTAAATAAATAAAGTGATTTTAGAAATTTTTAAATGTATCACGAAAAAGTACTTGACTAAAATCAACATTGTTATTAAGTATTACACATTTCAATTTCTGTTATTGTAATCACCATAGCAACACCTATTACAAAATTATATGTTCTTATGTTTCACATATATTTGTATGTAAATTAATTTGGGAAAATTATTATTATTAAAAAAAAACATATGTAAAAATATTATCCATTAGAATGTTATCAAAATTGTAATATAAATTCTTTATTTTGGTTTAAAATGAAAAAAAAAAAAAATCATATCGAACTTAGATTTCATTTTCAATGTATCCAATTCTCTTAAAATCTCCATTTCACTTACAAAAGGGAAGCAAAACTTTCTTGAACAGGTCGTTCATCATCGAATTAAATTCGAGTGATTTCCAACAGTTGTTAGGACAACAATAATGTCATCAAGAGTATATTATACATAGAACTAAGACACTGTAATTTGAGTTCTTATCATTTTGTTATTGCAAAGAATAGATCGTTTTTCTCTGTCTTCAAAAATTATTAAATATTATTATTTAAATAGTTAATTCATAAAACCATGGAATAATACAAGTTTTAACTATCCGTCCATTCAAAGGGGCAGCTTGCAGATGAAATTCCGGAGGAATCGACAAAAATATGAAAGCAGGAAAATACCATCAAAAATGCCTTGTATTGCAGATCAGCTATATAAAGATATTCTATGTTTAAAATTCCAGGATTACAATCATTTATTTGTGAGGGATATAACCCCTACTATGTTCTATGGATGTCGTATTTCAAATCAAGAAAATCTATAAGAACGATTAATTCAACCTATGTGATAATAAGTGATTTAAATTCCATTCTCCTAATTCAAAAAAAAAAAAAAAAGAGAAAAGGAAAAGTTAGTATTAATTCTTCACTTATTCTTATTGAATTGTGTCTTTAAATAAATTTTCTTGCACAGTATTGCCAGTGAAGAGGAAAATTAAAGCACTGTGTGATGTGTAATTTTACATCTGTTGTTTTAAAAGCTGGATAATTATCTACTTAAAAGATAACATTGAAAGTTAAATGCGCAAGAGGCATTCGATTCGAATTTGAGTGACTTACCATACAGGCTTTCCTTCTCTATTCAAAGGAAATTAGTCTCTACACTAAGATTTGAAATAAAGAATCGGAAGCTACGATGGACTAGTGAATAGTGAATGAATATGGATAGACTTTCACTCATATATGGTATGATTATTATTTTTTTATGCATAGATGTATGCATATATTTTTTAGACAAGGATATATATATATATATATGAGTATGATAGAATTCCCGCAATGAAAAGATCGGAGAAATTCATTTATTTCTCATTTAGGCTCTTATTTAATACAACCTGATGTTTCCAAATATTTCATTTTTCTTATATGTTCAAAATTTGAGTTGAAAATATTGGGTAGAAAAAGGTTTAAATTATAGCAGATATTTTTCTTTTATATTTGTTTACTTATTATGGCATTAATGAATAAATCGAGTTTAATTTTTTATCACATTTTTTTTATCATTATATATGACATTTCAAATCTCTACTTCTGTTTTCATCTTGTGTAATTGTCACGCAACATATTTGGAGTTCCATACATATAGATTTTTTATTTTTATTGATTTTACTCTGTTGCCAAACATCGATGGATATTTCATTTCTTTTTTTTATTCTTTTATTACCGTTATTCATTTTTATTTTATAAACCAATAAATTTAGAGTTGATTTAAAATCAGACGAATCTGCTTCATTATTTTTTCTTGAATGAGCAAGGTAATTTTGGTATTTAAATCTGGTCTAAGATTCAAACTCATCTTGGTAAATGAACTAGAATTAAATATATGATATAGTTGATACATTATCATTTTTTAAAAAATTCTATTACGTATAATTACATTTAATATAGCATTCAAATATTTGTTTACTTAAATCAATGCTACTAGTAAAATAATTTCATTAGCTCAGAGCTGATGATCTATTTGCTTATTTTGTCCTTCTAAAATCTTAATCGACTGTGCTCTGTCATTAGTCAGAATGATTTATCTTAATTACTTTTTAAAATATTTTTGAAGTGGAAATCATAAACTTCATTAACTAGCATAACATAATATTATCTTTGGCTTGGATAACTGCAAATTATTATTATATATAGCTTAATTGTTACAGAATCCATCTTATATTCGATTGGCTAGATATTTTAATGGAGAATATAAGTGATGGTTATTCAGTAAACATCCAATGTAAACTTATGGTATATTTTATATAATGTGATTTGATATTGTAAAATGTGAAATTAGCTAATAGAGTTATTGATAATAAATTCTTGTGGAGTATTTCATTTTAGAATATAAATTTAGCATACAATGCATATCGCTCTACTGTAGGATATGGATGAAATGTTAATATTATGTTTAACGTTTTATTAAATAGGTATAAATTTGAGTCAAGGATTATTTTGTTTAAACATTTAAAATGGTGTATAGGTTTATAAAACGTTTTCTAAAAATATACTTATAAATATTTTAGAAACTAATCTATTTAAATAAAATAGAATATCATTAAGTATTAAGATAAATTTGAATTACTAAAAAAATATTAAATTAATAAAGTATGTCGAATTTAGTTTTTATTCAATTGTCATTTGAGTAGACACCTCAAGCATAGATCATTGTTTAGGGCAATGATATACGATTTTACTTCTTATTACAGTTTAGTTTGTAAGTGTGATAGATTTGTTGATGGTTGGAGCAGAGATCCAGTTGGCTTTATATCATGTTAAACATTATCTGGATAAGCTAAATTTTAATATAGATCGTTAGTAGTATTTTAATGTAATGCAGTGGACAATTTAAATAATCATCTGTGGGAAATATTGTTATGTTCTAAATGACCTTGCCTGAGTTGGATAATTGTACATAGGTTTGCTTAGTGATAAAGAATATCAGCCTTGAGAACATTTTTTTGTGACAAATGTTGATTAAACAAAGGCAGAGAGGTAGGGAAATCAAAATCCATTATTATTGTGACAAAGTAGCTACCCCATGCTAGTCAATGATAATCGTGTGCAAGTGATAATTATTACAAAATGTGAAGTCAACTTTAAGGTTTTTATAAAATGACATTACACATTTAGGCTGAATCTAGATTGTTATATATGACATTGCAATTCTTAAGCATAGTAAGATTTCTTTTTATATTATTATTGTCTATAGTTCATTACAAAATGGCGCCCTGAATGAGTGAGATTTTATTCAGATTATATTGATCATTGCTCCAGCATTGGCTAGTTTAGCACATTACAAAAATGGCACCCATACATGTGGCTGGGTTAATAAACTAATCATTGATGATCATGATTGATTTCCATAGGAAAATGCCTAGTGTGTTAATTGAATTATTAAATATAATTATTAGAATTGGAAAAATTCGATTTTTGATAAAATACTAATTAAAAGCTAGTATAATTTAACCCATATATATATATTGTAACTATAACCAAACTTTTGACAAATGGTAGTAATCAAGTTAACAATAAAACAAAAAATACAATATTTTGAATTAGCAAACCTATAATATTCCCAAGAAAAGATGAATTTGAACATATATAAAAACAATTTTCCATGCTTATTCAATTATAGTTCCTGATTGCTACTTCCTCCAGCTAATATTTTTATTATATCAACAAAAGAAATATTCATATGGGACTTCAGATGAGAAATAACAAAAAATATTAACAATAACAATAACTTTAACAAATAAACTTATTTGATCAGAAACAAAATGTATCTGCATATTTACACTTAGAAATTATTTTATAATCACACATGAGAAGGAAATTTTTTTTAGCATATAATAACTCATTCTGACTAACTTTAGAAATCCATTTAATTGCCATAATGTCATTGTGAGTTCACACATATTTCTATATCACTAAATATGTATATATTGCCATTGAGATCATCAATTTTAATTGTCTTTTAGCAATACTAAAATTTTAACTTCTTTTGAATCATTCCATGGCAGTTATTTGTATGATGATCTCAATTACAATTTTCCTATAGGCATTGAAACAAGTAGTGGGTGATGAATTAAAGAAGTACAGTTCTATATGGTAATTAATTTAAGTGGCTAATTGTCTTCTTGTAGCAAGTAAATTGTCAAATATTTCTTGAGTATTAGATAGTGATGACAAGGTATTGCAGAAACAAATTTAATTTTAAGGCACATTTTAGCTTACAGCTCCATATTCAGGAATACTGCTGAAAAGATCAGAGAAAACATTTTGGAGGGTTTTCTATTACATAAAATGTGTAATATTAACAAATCATTTTTACAATTTTTTTGACTTCTATACAGTAAATGACATGATGTAGAAGTAACAATCTTTCACTCCCTTCTTGAATATACAGATGATTTTAGTCTTTTCTCTCTGCTCGCAGACATTTGTGAGTGGTTTCTATAACAATATTTCTTTTATTTAAAATAGTAATATTATTTTAAAGCAAAAGAAGAAATATTTAAATTTTATACTGATTGTTAGCATTTTAAAAACACTTTAAAATTTATTTTAGATACATGACTTTTAATATTTTTTAATATATCACACAGAAAAATGTTTACATAAAAGCAAAAACTTTAAACTGAGACATTTATATTACATTATATATATATATATATATATATATATATATATATATATATATATATATATATATATATATAGGCTGCAGAAAGGAGTTTGCTATTAACTGAAAGGAGACCCTTTGATTCCTCTTGGAGGCCTTAAAGGAACCGAGCAGGGCAAATTCCTAATGTCCACTCCATATGTTCTTGTCATTGCAGCTGTTATTACTATGTGATTATTCATATAGTATACGAACATGGATGGGCTGCTCACCAACACGCATTAGCCAGCGTGGTGAGTTTATTGGCTTTTTACCTCTGAGTTTAAGATCAAGAAACACTGTGGTCATTCTTCTCAGTGCCTGATAAGGCAGAATGAATGTTTGTGTAAATGATAAATATTTTTCAAATACATATATACAATTATGACAGACAAAAATAAAGCATGGCCCTTATTCCCAGGAGGCTGTAAAGTCACCAACCAAGGCAGCGGTTGGTGGCCGAAGGCGGAGGGTGCTAAGAATCCCCTGATTGCGGACCCAGGCTGCCATTTGATGATGACTTTTTATTTAGGTACTTACAACTGCAGATCACTTTCAAGTGAAGGAAGATTACAAGAATTAGAAGAAGAACTGTCTTATATTAAATGGGACATTATTGGACTTTGTGAAGTTAGAAGAAAAGGAGAAGAAACAATTGATTTAAAAAGTGGACATATACTCTATTATAAAGGCACACATATTGGAAATACAAGTGGAGTAGGATTCATTATAAATAAAAAGTGGAAGAACAATATTGTGGAGATTGATGGTGTATCAGACAGAGTGGCAAGATTAGTTATACAACTTAATAGCAGATACCAAATGCAGATAATTCAGGTTTATGCCCCAACAAGTTCTCATAGTGATGAAGTAGTAGAAGATTTTTATATGGATGTACAAAAGGCTTTTGATCAGAGTAAACAACATTTTAAAATTGTTATGGGAGACTTTAATGCTAGAATTGGTAGACAAATGAAAGATGAAATTGCTGTAGGTAATTTTGGTTATGGTAATAGAAATGAGAGAGGACATAGACTTGTGGAGTTTGCAGAAAAAGAAAAACTTTATATTATGAATTCATTTTTTGAGAAAAATGTTACAAGGAAATGGACATGGAAGCATCCAAATGAAGGTACAGCAGAATTGGATTATATTTTGACTAACAGAAAATACATATTTCAAGATTGTAATGTTCTTAATAAATTTAACACAGGAAGTGATCATCGATTAGTAAGGTGTAAGTTACGTGTTAATGTAAAACTAGAGAGACAAAAATTATTAAGAAAAACAATTTTTACAGTTGATATTCCTAATCTTCAGAAACATTCTAATGAATTTAAATTAGAACTTACAAATAGGTTTCAAGTGTTAGGAGATTTTGAACATGATACAGATTTGAATGAAATTAATATCAAAATAACTGATACACTTTTAAAAACTGCAACAAACATAGCTGGTAGAAAAATGCAGCAATTGACTAATAAAATTTCTACTGAGACTAGAGAATTTATGAAGAAAAGAAGGAATATGAAGATATACAAAAATGATGTATTAAAAAGAATTGAATATCTCAAATTTTGTAAAATGGTACGGAAAAGAGTTGAAAATGATATAAGAAAGTATAACTGTGAAATAGCAAGGAAAGCTGTAGAAGAAAATAAAAGTCTCAAAAATGTTAAACAACATTTTGGTATTGGTAGGAAATTTATATCTGCAATAAGAAAAAAAGATGGAATTATTACTAAAAAGAGAGATGACATCATGAAATTGGTAGAAGATTTTTATCAAGAATTATATAGTAATAAAGAACAAGTACCTCCTATATCTATTACATCTTCCGAATTGCCCAGAATTTTAAATGAAGAAGTGAGACATGCAATTAAGTGTATGAAGAAAGGAAAGGCTCCAGGAAATGATGGAATTATAATTGATATATTAAAAGAAGCAGGTGAAGAAATAGAAACAATTTTAGCAAAGTTATATACCAAATGTCTAAATGATAAAGATGTACCGGAAGATTGGAAGAATGCAGTAATAATATTAATATTTAAAAAAGGTGATAAAGAAGATATTAGAAATTACAGACCTATCAGCCTTTTATCAGTTTTATATAAAATTTTTACCAAGATAATTACAACTCGTCTACAGAGAACTTTGGATTTCCACCAACCAAGAGAACAAGCTGGATTTAAAAGTGGTTTTAGTACAATAGATCATATCCAGGTATTGAGAAAAGTCATAGAAAGGACAAACGAATATGAGTTGTCATTATGTTTTGGATTTGTAGATTATGAAAAGGCATTCGATTCTGTACACATTTCTTCAGTGATTAAAGCATTGGATCATCAAGGTATAGATCCAGGATATTGTCATATTTTAAAGAATATTTATAAAAATTCAACAGCAACAATTAGATTACATAATGATACTGGAAAAATCAACATTGAGAAAGGTGTAAGACAAGGTGACTCCATATCTCCAAAACTCTTTACAGCAGTGCTGCAAGAAGTATTTTGTGGATTAAAATGGGAAACCAAAGGAATGAAAGTAAATGGAGAGTATTTAAGTCATTTAGATTTCGCAGATGATGTAGTTGTTTTTGCAAATAATGCTTCAGAGCTGCAGGAAATGTTGCAGGAGTTAGCAGATGAAAGTAGAAAAGTAGGACTAAAGATAAATGTTAAAAAGACTAAAGTAATGTTTAATCGATTTGCTCAAAATATGAAAATAAAGATTGATTATGAAGAATTAGAAGAAGTTAACAGTTACAAATACCTTGGTCAGATTATTAATACAGATGGAAACATAATTGAGGAAATTAATCATAGAATTAAACTTGGTTGGAGTGCTTTTGGTAGAAATAACTTGATACTAAAAGGAAATATGCCTATGTGTTTGAAAAGGATGGTTTTTAACAAATGTGTTTTACCAGTTCTTACTTATGGATCTGAGACTTGGACACTTAATAGAAGAGCAATACAGAGACTTCAGACCACTCAAAGGAGTATGGAGAGATGTATGTTGGGAGTAACAAGAAGAGATCGAAAATGCAATGTATGGGTAAGAGAACAAACAGGTGTTACTGACCTCATTGAAAAAATTAAAAGATTGAAGTGGAGTTGGGCTGGACATATTGTTAGAAGAGATGATGATAGATGGACAATTGAAATTTTAAACTGGATTCCAAGAGATTGTAAAAGACCCAGAAAGAGACCACATGTGAGATGGATGGATGAAATAAGAAAATGTGCAGGGGTGCTGTGGAGAAGAGAAGCTAAAGGTCGGAGAAGATGGATTAAACTTGGAGAGACCTTCATCCTGCAGTAGATTGATAATGGTTGATGATATATATATATATATATATATATATATCAATATATATATATATATCATCATATATATTCCCTTTATATATATATATATATATATATATATATATATATAAAGGGTCCAGGGAAGAGAGTGAAAAAGAAAGATAGTCATTTGACAGGTCACCGAACTGTAACTTTAACAGAACAGCTGCTGTACCAATTCGTTGGAGTTATAGATTTATAAGTTATGGACTTATCAGGGGAGCAATTTATTAACTTCTAAAATAATTTTAACTTGCAAAATATCTAAATACAATTCTCTTCTTAAATTAAATGCTTTCTTAAATCAAGCCAGCCAAATTATAACACACAAAAGGGAATGGACTGTCTTGGCTGCACTAGTAATAGCAATCACCTGAATCAAACACAGCTGTTTTATATCTCACATAGAGCAAATAAAATATGAATCCTTTATTGCTTATGCTTAGGGTTCTACACTTTCTTTGGTACCTCATGTCATGAACACCCAGTATTATAAAATAATAAACATTATAAAATATTACGAATAATAATGCATGTTCATCACACATATATGCAATTTAAAATTATAACTAGTTGTCAAATATTTCTCTCTTTTTTATGGGATAAATACATAACAAGTAACATTTGTGACATTGTTTTAATGTGAATGTTGGGTGTTGTCCTGTGAAATCTTAGATGACTAGGCAGATATGTTAAAAATTAACTTCTTAGAAAGTGTGTAGGTTTAATGATTACGACTTTGTTTTACCACCACAAAACAAATACTGTAACGATCAGAAAACGTGTGACTCGTAAACATAGTGCAGAATTCGACCACCATACAGAACAGCAGCACCATCGAGTAGCGAAGCCACCCGTGGTACTGAGTTCGAACATAGTTTATCGGTTCCACAATACAATCCACGAAACAACGCATCTGGTGCGACATTAGTAAATATTTCGGTGCTGATATAGTACGCGCTCGGCGGCCATTTTGAATTTGAAAACAGCCAAAAAAACTGCTGGCACATGCAAGCGATAAATGTCATCGACTAGAAACACTCATTTTTTAAAAAAGTAAATCGCCTGAGGCACTATAATTAAAAAAGGTGTTGGGAAGGGACTACACTTAAAAAAATTGCGGGAAACATCACATTAAATAGTTTAAGGTGATACTATAAAAAAAAAAAGGGCGGGAAAAGAAAAAGAGGTGAAAATTAAAAAATACTTTAAAATAAACCAAAAACGCTAATTTATATATATAGTCATAATCAAACATTGCAATATTTACAAAAATCCGTTAAAATATAGCGATCACTAGAAAAATAATATAATGCTATAAATCAAACCTTACTTTAAAATAAACCAAAAACGCTAATTTATATATATATATAGTCATAATCAAACATTACTTTAAAATAAACCAAAACCGCTAATATATATAGTCATGATAATCAAATATTGCAATAGTAAATGTCAAAAGATTAACCCTATGTTAAGGCACTTTTTTTAAAAAAAATCGTAAATGATATTTACAAAAACCCGTTAAAATATAGCCATCATTAGAAAAATAATAAATGCTATTTTAAAAATATCAGTCCGGTTTATCAACGCTATATACTAAATCAGTATTATAATTTTAAAAAACAATATTTAAAAACTATAATGCTATAAATCAAACATTGAGTTGTACCGTCACATTGAATAGCCAAAGGTTATACTATGGAAAATAAACCAAAACCGCTAATATATATAGTCATGATAATCAAATATTGCAATAGTAAATCTCAAAAGATTAACCCTATGTTAAGGCACTTTTTTAAAAAAAAATCATAAATGATATTTACAAAAATCCGTTAAAACATAGCGATCATTAGAAAAATAATAAATGCTATTTTAAAAATATCAGTCCGGTCTATCAACGCTATATACTAAATCAGTATTATAATTTTAAAAAACAATATTTAAAAACTATAATGCTATAAATCAAACATTGAGTTGTAACGTCACATTGAATAGCCAAAGGTTATACTATGGAAAAAAAGAGCGGGAAAAGAAAAAGAGATGAAAATTAAAAAATACTTTAAAATAAACCAAAAACGCTAATTTATATATATAGTCGTAATCAAACATTACTTTAAAATAAACCAAAACCGCTAATATATATAGTCATGATAATCAAATATTGCAATCGTAAATGTCAAAAGATTAACCCTATGTTAACCCTTAAACCGCTAATTAAATCATTGGTTGTATCAGATAAAAATCAAATCTTTTAATTGGCCAACTCACAAACTGAAGACAAAGCCTATTGTTAAAACATATTCGCCTATAATATTAAATTCAACTCAGATACATTTATAAAAAGTATATAATTAATTTTTCAGGTCATGAAGAAAACGAAAATTCTTTCAAAAATAAATTGCTATTTATTTATTCTAAGATATTCTATATCGGCAACATAAAAGTTATAATGTAAACAAAAAGATCGACTTTACGTTATAGAAAAGTAAATATTTCTTTTTACTACATCTTCAATATATTTACTTAAATCTTCAATATTTTCCAAAATAATTTTGTTTTTTATTATTCTCTCTGAAAATTATGTTTAATTTCCATAAATATTATTTAATAATAATTTAAATCATATTCGAAATGAAAATCTCAGCATTTTTCTTTATTTTCTTTGATCAGGCAGTTTCTTTGTTCTTTCCAGCCAATCAGAATGTCTTTTTCGGCTGAGAGCATGCTAAGAACCAATCACAAATAATGTTCCTTCTTTGTTTAGGTTTAAATGCGTTTTTTTTTATTTTTTACTTCTAAAATAAATCGGAAGATGTCACCATCGTACAGAACTTTTAAAAACGAATTCAATACATATTTAACGAATTTTATCGTATAAAAACGAACTGGGTTAGAGTGATTTTAGATGTCGACGAGGAGTCTCGTCGAGCGCGGGAAAAGGGTTAAGGCACTTTTTTAAAAAAAATCATAAATGATATTTACAAAAATCCGTTAAAATATAGCGATCATTAGAAAAATAATAAATGCTATTTTAAAAATATCAGTCCGGTCTATCAACGCTATATACTAAATCAGTATTATAATTTTAAAAAACAATATTTAAAAACTATAATGCTATAAATCAAACATTGAGTTGTAACGTCACATTGAATAGTCAAAGGTTATACTATGGAAAAAAAGAGCGGGAAAAGAAAAAGAGATGAAAATTAAAAAAATACTTTAAAATAAACCAAAAACGCTAATTTATATATATAGTCATAATCAAACATTGCAAAAGCATTTATTTAAGTAATTTTTTACTAATATTTTAAGAATTTAAAAAAAATTACCAACTCTCGATCGGATGGATGGTCGTCCGCTCAGGCTAAATTTGGTTTTTCCTCTTCATTACTGCAATACCACAAAACATCAAATTATACTTTTAAGATTTAGGTTTATTATTTTAAAGAAGATGCCAGTAAACAATTAATTTATTCAGGAAATATCGCAGCTTGATATGGTCTCTTTCAAATTTATTTTTAAAACTGTGTACTTGGGTCTGACACAAGGTATCTATGACGTAAGATAATTTCCAAGAATTATAGTTCGGATTTGGGCCTTTGTCTTACTAAGATAAAAGAAAGTGTTAAGTTAAACTTTCAAATTTAAAAAAAAAACAAAACTATAAACCAGCTAATGGACTTTTATGCCTCAAGCCTAACTAGTCATCAAATGCAAAAGATGGTTAAAATTAATTATAACAAAAAATTTATAATAAATTAATGATGTAAAAATATAATCGCACTGTAACATATTATACATCACAACTTGTACTCATATATATATATATATATGGGTGCCGATACATGTATTAGTTTTAAGATTTTAGTTTTAACACTTTAAAGATGCAAATAAAATTATTTGCTCATTTATTATAAAAAATATAAAAATAAATTAATGATTTAATTTATTTATGGGTGTATTCTTTTTTTACTTTCTAGTGCATGTATTTCAACGTAGTCGACCCACGTAGTCTATCATGTCAGCTGCCATCCCACCCCATCCAGTATTATGAATGCCTAATAAAATATATTCTTTAATTATATTTGCGTATTCACTTATTGTTGCTAATTCTGTCTATCATTCCGTTTCACCTTCTATGTATCATAGTAGGCCTGTTTGTCAAATTCAAACCCATCCCAGACCATGTGTATAATCCTATAATAATGTACTTTGATGTATAATAACGTATGTTTACGTGTATGTGCGCACATCTAATATATAAATAAATATATTTATATATTAGATGTGTGCACATATTAGACATCAAAATACATTATTATAAGATTATATACATAACGATGTTAGGCTTGAAGCATAAAAGTCCATTAGCTGGTTTACAGTTGTTTTTTTTTTTTAATTTGAAAGTTTAACTTAACACTTTCTTTTATCTTAATAAGACAAAGGCCCAATACGAACTATAATTCTTGGAAATTATCTTACATCATAGATACCTTGTGTCAGACCCAAGTACACAGTTTTAAAAATAAATTTGAAAGAGACCATATCAAGCTGCGATATTTCCTGAACAAATTAATTGTTTACTGGCGTCTTCTTTAAAATAATAAACCTAAATCTTAAAAGTATAATTTGATGTTTTGTGGTATTGCAGTAATGAAGAGGAAGAACCAAATTTAGCCTGAGCGGACGACCATCCATCCGATCGAGAGTTGGTAATTTTTTTTAAATTCTTAAAATATTAGTAAAAAATTACTTAAATAAATGCTATTGCAATGTTTGATTATGACTATATATATAAATTAGCGTTTTTGGTTTATTTTAAAGTATTTTTTAATTTTCATCTCTTTTTCTTTTCCCGCTCTTTTTTTCCATAGTATAACCTTTGACTATTCAATGTGACATTACAACTCAATGTTTGATTTATAGCATTATAGTTTTTAAATATTGTTTTTTAAAATTATAATACTGATTTAGTATATAGCGTTGATAGACCGGACTGATATTTTTAAAATAGCATTTATTATTTTTCTAATGATCGCTATATTTTAACGGGTTTTTGTAAATATCATTTACGATTTTTTTTTTAAAAAAATGCCTTAACATAGGGTTAATCTTTTGAGATTTACGATTGCAATATTTGATTATCATGACTATATATATTAGCATTTTTGGTTTATTTTAAAGTAATGTTTGATTACGACTATATATATAAATTAGCGTTTTTGGTTTATTTTAAAGTAAGGTTTGATTTATAGCATTATATTATTTTTCTAGTGATCGCTATATTTTAACGGATTTTTGTAAATATTGCAATGTTTGATTATGACTATATATATAAATTAGCGTTTTTGGTTTATTTTAAAGCATTTTTTAATTTTCACCTCTTTTCCTTTTCCCGCACTTTTTTTTTGATAGTATCACCTTAAGCTATTTAATGTGACGTTTCCCGCAATTTTTTTAAGTGTAGTCCCTTCCCAACACCTTTTTTAATTATAGTGCCTCAGGCGATTTACTTTTTAAAAAAATGAGTGTTTCTAGTCGATGACATTTATCGCTTGCATGTAACCAGCAGTGTTTTTGGCTGTTTTCAAATTCAAAATGGCCGCCGAGCACGTACTATATCAGCACCAATATTTCCTTAGGCACGGTGGTCAGGGAGATGCAAGAGATTCATGATTTTATTCTCGAGTTAGCCAATAATCAAACTAATATTAATTAAATATTCATATTTACATAAATGAGGAAATATTATATAGAATGGGTATTGAATAAATGAAATGTAACTGCAGACGTATAGTTTAAAATTATTTATTAATACATTTTAATAAAACAAACATTTACTAATAATATTTTAGGGATTCAAAGCTTCAGTAGTGGAATTTGCGACATGATTATATTTTAAAGAATACATTTATTTATTTAGACATTATTTTATATTGAGGATTTCAGTAACGGTATTTCCGATACTGTAATGTTTACAAAAGAAATACATTTATTTGAAGGAGTAATCTAGCTACCTAAAATTCTCGAGTGAGTATTTCTAATGCATGCATGGAGGGATTTATACCTTTGCAATGCAAGAGTCTAAAGTATGGGTTATAAGAGTAATGGCAGACATATATTTATTTAATTAAAATATTTATTTATAACTAAGGGCAAACATTTATTTGAGAGTGAATTATGCAGATAATGCAGAGTCGGAGTGATATGTTTAGAATAATAAAACTAAGTAAAGGAACACGTGGTACGCTTTAGAAAGGCGATATGGAATGGCAGTATATCGAAACTGCAATGCCGCGAATGGGTTTATAAGAATATCAGACTGGTCTCTGCCTCGGTCCGATGAAGTAAGGTGTCACATAAGCATAACCAGGGACAAGCGGTCCGTGTCGCATTTTTGCCGGCTGGCTGCATGACGTTGTCAAGTCCTACGGGAGCACCCATTATGCCCGCTTGTGTAGGACGACTGGGGTTAATTTCAACCCTGAAGAATCCGGAAATTTCACGGCGGAATGGGTCATCGCGTCTCTAAAACATAACACATGTATACTGATAATTGATTATGATGAGATTTAAATAGATTTCTAATTCGGCTCTACATTATCAACATTTACTAAAGAACGTTGGTGACTCTCAAAGAAATGTAATTTTCTGGAATTATTCACTGATTATTTAATAAATACGAAACATATATAACTTGGGAATTATTATAACTAATACGTCAGCCATTTGCGAAGTAGTAGACCCCTGCATTACAATAAATGAAGCATTGAATGCGTGTCGATTTATATGAAAGTTAAGTTGTTAAAGAAAGTAAATATTAATGAAAATTTGACACGCATTCATTGTTTTAAGCGATCATAGATTTGAACTTTGAACATTGAAATAATTATGAGCATGCAATAATTAAATAATAACTATAGATAGAAATGTAGATTATAGAAATACGCACCCCAGACAGAGTGAGGTAAGCTAGATTAGTAGAGAACTTTACACATTACATTAATTATTCAATTTAGTTTTACAAATGGTAGTTTTTACATTTTATAATTTAGATAAGTAGTATGAAGAAAAGCTATAGCATATTATTAGAGTACTCTAGAGTTTGAACACAGACAGGTATCTGTTTTATAAGAAGTTTTCTGATTCCATTAATTTAGCAGCAAAAAGTTCACGAGTGGCAAGTCTTTCTTGTATGTAGATATTCATTTAATTTCATGGCAGCAGCAGCTTTCTCATTCATTTCAGGCAGCAGATCTTCATGGTGAATTTATGACGGGCAATAAAAGTTCAGCATCCGATAGGCCAGATCCCGATGGAGAATAATCTAGGTGCTTTACTTGGTCATACCTTGGCAGGAACAAATTATTTTATATTTTTGGAGACTCTCAGTGATCGAGAGCAAAGCTAAAGTTTAAGTGAATGTCTCCAGCAAGTCTAAGATGGCCTCTTTTCTTATCTTGATCTTTCACATTTTGTTAAGATATTTTTAGGTTCTACTTAATCTGCCCTGAGGATAATCAATGCATTTAGTTGGTTTTTAATTAAAGAAAGCTGCCGTTCTATTGTTTACATTTTACATTTACTAATTATATTTTGGGGAATTTTTCTTTAATTAATCTATTATCTATCACTGACAGATGCTTTTAAATTTCAAAAACAAAAAGGGAACATAAGATTATTTTAACTTTTAATTAAATATTACATCAGATATTTTTAGAATTATTATTAAACGAAATTTAAACAAAGCAATAAATACGAACTTTATAATGCAAAATAAATGATTAAAATTATACATTTTTATATAACTAAAAGAAATCTAAATTATATTATTTTATCCCTATTTATTGCCTTTAATTTGAGATCAAAATGTGTGCGTGTTTATGCTGAATTCTACACATATTTATACATTTTTAATATTGTTACACACACAATTTGATATCAAAAAGTTTAAATTTGGGCGGGATAGACCGGTCAGTGAGAGACGACAGAAAAAGGTGAAACTTAAGATTTGAATACGAATCTTACTGTTTCAATACAGACAAACTAAAATTATATTTTTCAAGCTTTATATATGCCATAAATGTTTTCCAAAACTCTTAATTAACATTCTGTCAGAAAATATTCATTACATTAGATAATTATATCATGGTTAATATTTTGTATTACACAAAACTAAATATACAAATATTTTAGAGACAAATTTTATCTTCCAAAATTTAAAAAAAAAAAAATTATTGTGATAAAAATATTAGCCTAATTTGCTTGACATGAGAGATCAATTAGTTTTAACACTATAATTAGTTGAGATGTTTTCCATGGACATGTTTATTTTTAAGCCGCAATGAATACAATCAGTATGTGATATAATGATGATTTTTATATATCTAATTATATATAATTTTTTAAATGGAAAGTTGATTTACATCAGTACATTCCTAGGTATGCCTGTATTTTGTGAAAATAAAATTAATTTGAATTTAGCTCACGTTATAAGTTATACCCCCCCCCCCCCCTTTGAAGGTTTGTCATATGTAATACCAGTGACAATTAAACATGTTCATGTTTTGCAAATTATGGTTTCTTCTGTAACTTTTCAAACAAATATATTTATTGTATCTAATGCTTATAATATTAAAAATAAAATTTAGTTTATTATAATAAATGAATGTAAAAACAATCCAATTTATTCCAATTAGAAACTAGTCTATTCAAAAGTAATATAATTTTTCCATTTTTTAAAATTTAAGATTATATATTTTTATTTTTTATATAAACATAATATTTACTGTAACTAATGATTATAGTAAAAAAATGAATTTTGAATGATGATTATGTAGACAAATATTTCTTAGGAGCAGTATGAGATCTGGCTTGCACCATTTATTTTATAAAATGGAATAGCCTTTTAAGATTGTTTAATTGATTAATGTGTTATTTTTCTGTGTATTATTTTAAATTTATTTTCTACATTCTAAAATAAAGAAATATGTAAATAATAACATATATAAAAATATTTTATAATTTTTTTATATTTATGTTGAGAAGCATTTGCATTAAAAAATAAAAATAAAAATTATTCTACCCAACAGGAAATAAAAAGCTGGAAAATTCATAAGTTAATTAAATCAAATATTAATTTAGAAAAAAGTGATTTAATTAACTTATGGATGCCTCTTACATCTTGTCCAAGTCAATATAATAATTGAAATGATGCTTAAGAAAAAAAAAATTATTTTGCTTGTAAATGCATTATTCCTCAAATTAAACTTTAAAAAAAATATATATTTCTATATATATTATTTTTGTATTTTTTTAAATCTTTTAGTGTTCATATATTTTGCAAAAGACTTTTTAAACAGAAGGCAATAAACCTTCAACATGTAGGCTGTAATGTTATATTAAATCAGTGTTGTTCTTAAATATTAGGAACATCTCTATCAAAGATAGAGACTTTGAAAAGATACGAGTTGCAAGTTTATCTTTTGTACCTAAATTGTATTATATAGGCCAATCTTAAGTATCTTGGAAAAGAGTGGGAAGATTTTATATTATTCATTTTTTTATTATATGTATGGTATTTCACCAAATTTTAACATTTACTATGTAGTAATATTAACAGATGTTAGAATAACGAACTACGAGATTTACTAGCACAGTGTCAAACTGTTATTCTAAACAACCCTTTACATATAAGGTATACTGTTATATTTATTCATGTTGCTTTTGTATAATTTCAGAAAACATTTGATCCAAGAATCAAGGTACAGTCATTGAAAAGAAAAAAACAGGCTGTCTCATCTTTTGTACCTAAATTCAATTATAGATGCCAATTTTTAAGTGTCTTGAAATAAGGGTTGATTGCTTCTGTTTAGAATTAAAGTTTGAAACTGCATTACTAAATCTTTTAGTTTATTGTATTAATTCTAACATCTCTTTATATTAACATATAGTAAATGTTAAAATGACATGAGTGTTAATATGTAATAAATAAAATTGAAGTAAAGTGAATAATATAAAATTTTAACACTCTTATTCCATGGCATTTAAGATTGGCCGGTATAATATATAATTGAATTTAAGTGCAATAGATAAGATGACCACTCTTATCTTTTCAAAGATTCTATCTTGTGCCTTTGATCAAGAGTTTCCTAACAGTCAGTAAAACAAAGAGTTGATTAAATATAAAAGTTCAGTGTACATGTAGAATGTTGCTTGTCAAGATGAGCACAAATTGTGACATTATTTCATTAAGAAAATTGATTTCATAATGCAATAATTCCACTAAATGAATTTATCATTTAACTTATTTTCTCAGATATATTATAATGGTTTGGTGTATAAATATATCAATATCAAATATTTTTATATAGTAGTCATCATTAAATCCAATAAAAATATTCATCAAATATTTTTATTTTGAATTATGGTTTCACTTGATTGTATTGTATATTATTACTATTATTAATTTACATTCTAATTGTATTGAAGATAGCTAGATGCACGATTAATGCAATATAAGTATTCTTAGTAAGCATTTTATTTATGATGGTATATTATCTTTACCTTATAAACATCAAAATGATTTATAATTGCATCAAACATTGTGTAAAGTCCATGAAGCAAATGAACAATCTAAAAAAAGATATATATTAGTCTTTATAATAATTAGTAAAAATATCAGTAGAATATTTTATTTAAAATTTATTGCAACTTAATATAATTTTCTGTCAAACTGTACTAGGTATTACTTAAATTCAGCTTTCAAAAAGAGAAAATCATGAAATATTAATTTCAAATAGAATCAGGTGAATATGGTGAAAAAAGTTAAATCAGTATTAAATTTGCCATTAGACTGGCAAAAGTCTCTCTGACAACTTTTTAAAGATAATCACTAAAAAAGATATTGCTAATAATAAATACTGTAAAGCATGTACATAATTTTCAACTGTTATTCAGTGTAAAATTTTCTAGGTCAATTTCTCTGACTATACAATTACAATAGAGAAAATTCTCTTGTATTAATTCTAATGATTTGACAACCTGATCATACAAAAAGAATGATAAATAAATGGGTACTTGTTATTTATCCAGGCTTATCCACCTGTTGGCATTGTTGCCAGTCCAAAACAGCTACAAATGCCATTTACATGCCCTGACTGATGGCTAAAAACAGTTCTGTTTATTTTAGCCATTGATGACATTGCACAGAAATATTAGGGCCTATTTTGTGGTTCACAACACTTTATGCCAATTAACACAATTCACAGTTGTCTACCGTATCATCTGATGGTATCTGGATTTGAATTGGCCACATGTTTTGAAATCTCCATAGCAGAATAATTACATTTCTACTTAAATCATGTAGTCTGACTGACTAAGATTGGTCACACCATCTCCACCTTTCCCTACACAAGTTGGACTGTGCAAAGCATTTTCAAAGGGTAGGGCCAAACATGATTTGGCCGAGCTCACACGAAAAGTCATGATTTCTCAAGCAAATATACGAGATCAATAAAATGTCACTAACTGTGACAAACAGATTTTGAAATTGTGCCAGTTGCTGATGGCAGTGAGGCTCCTGCAACTGAAGGTACTCGATTGCACATATTTCCAAATCAAAAGGTTGTGATTCTATGACATAAATCGTAACAAAAAAAAAAAAAAACGAAAGTTGAAAATGTCAAAAGTTTTTTTTGGGTTATATTTATTTTTAATAAAAGGTAATCATAATTGTCTTTAAAATAAAAGTTTTACTATATTAGCATGGAAAAGATTGGAGGGGGTGGGTTGAGAAATACTTTGCTATCACTGAGACCAAAGGTTTTTTTTTTGGTTTGTTTTTGTTTAAAATAAAAAAAGGTAATGGATTTTTAAAAAAAAAAATAAAAGTTTTACTATATCAGCATGGGGGAGGGTGGAGAGGGTGGGTTGAGAAATACTTTGTCATCACTGAGCCAAAAGTTATTATTGTTTTTTTTTTTTTTTTTGTTTAAGAAAAGATAATAGAAATTGATTTTAAAAATAAAAGTTTTATTATATCAGCAGTAAAGATGTGTTTATGTATTATTTTTATTATGGTAATTTGTTAATAGTAAGATTTTTTTAAAAATTTAAAAAATAAAAAAAAATTAAGATGTAGGATAAAATAATTAATTAATAATAAGAATTGTTTTTAAAAATTGCATAATACAAATAAAGGCAAAATAAAATTATCATATAGCCAAATAAAAAAATCGCTGTATAGGCAAAAAAAAATCGCAATTAAGCTAAAAAAAATAGCCAAAAATAAAGTTGTTTAATTGCCATAGAGCCAAAATAAAAGTCACCGAATTTTTAAAAATCACAGCCCGGTTAAATTGCATTGTATTGTTTTTGATTGGCAACAATGCCACCATGGGACTAAGCCTGGCTAAGTAACTAGTACTGATAAATGTTTTAGCTTTCAATTAATTTTCTTTGAAAATTTGAATGTTTTATCAATTTAAGGTATTTTAATATTAACTTAATATTTGTACTTCAAATAAAGTGCAGGTAAATTAGTAACAACATACAAGATAATGGTCAAAAATATGATCTTACAATATGCTTATGATACAAATTGCTAAATGTGTTAATTACGATAGAATGACAGCCTGTTAAGCTAATTGTGCAGACGCTGTGAGAATGTTATTAATAAATGAATACCTTCGAACAACCACATGATATAGTATTTGTATAAGAGTAAAAAGGAATCCTCTTACCCTTATGACTCAAATGTTTATATATGAGCAAATCTAAAGTAGTTGTAACGAAGACGTGACCACATAATAGTCACTTTAAATTACTATATATAATGTCTGTATGAATGACGCCGATGAAATTTTCTAGAATTTACTAAATGCCACTCTAAACGAAACTAAATCATATACATGAATAAGCATTTATTTTATAACGTCTTGCGTGCGATTATAATTACGATAGAATGACATATACAAACATTTGAGTCGTAAGGGTAAGAGGATTCCTTTTTACTCTTATACAAATACTATATCATGTGGTTGTTCGAAGGTATTCATTTATTAATAACATTCTCACAGCGTCTGCGCAATTAGCTTAACAGGCTGTCATTCTATCGTAATTATAATCGCACGCAAGACGTTATAAAATAAATGCTTATTCATGTATATGATTTAGTTTCGTTTAGAATGGTGTTTAGTAAATTCTAGAAAATTTCATAGGCGTCATTCATACAGACATTATATATAGTAATTTAAAGTGACTATTATGTGGTCACGCCTTCATTACAACTACTTTAGATTTGATCATATATAAACATTTGAGTCGTAAGGGTAAGAGGATTCCTTTTTACTCTTATACAAATACTATATCATGTGGTTGTTCGAAGGTATTCATTTATTAATAACATTCTCACAGCGTCTGCGCAATTAGCTTAACAGGCTGTCATTCTATCGTAATTATAATCGCACACAAGACGTTATAAAATAAATGCTTATTCATGTATATGATTTAGTTTCGTTTAGAGTGGCGTTTAGTAAATTCTAGAAAATTTCATCGGCGTCATTCATACAGACATTATATATAGTAATTTAAAGTGACTATTATGTGGTCACGCCTTCGTTATAACTACTTTAGATTTGCTCATATAAAAACATTTGAGTCGTAAGGGTAAGAGGATTCCTTTTTACTCTTATACAAATACTATATCATGTGGTTGTTCAAAGGTATTCATTTATTAATAACATTCTCACAGCGTCTGTGCAATTAGCTTAACAGGCTGTCATTCTATCGTAATTATAATCGCATGCAAGACATTATAAAATAAATGCTTATTCATGTATATGATTTAGTTTCGTTTAGAGTGGCGTTTAGTAAATTCTAGAAAATTTCATCGGCATCATTCATACAGACATTATATATAGTAATTGACTATTATGTGGTCACGCCTTCATTACAACTACTTTAGATTTGCTCATATATAAACATTTGAGTCGTAAGGGTAAGAGGATTCCTTTTTACTCTTATACAAATACTATATCATGTAGTTGTTCGAAGGTATTCATTTATTAATAACATTCTCACAGCATCTGCGCAATTAGCTTAACAGGCTGTCATTCTATCGTAATTATAATCGCACGCAAGACATTATAAAATAAATGCTTATTCTTGTATATGATTTAGTTTCGTTTAGAGTGGCGTTTAGTAAATTCTAGAAAATTTCATCGGCGTCATTCATACAGACATTATATATAGTAATTTAAAGTGACTATTATGTGGTCACACCTCATTACAACTACTTTAGATTTGCTCATATATAAATATTTGAGTCGTAAGGGTAAGAGGATTCCTTTTTACTCTTATACAAATACTATATCATGTGGTTGTTCGAAGGTATTCATTTACTAATAACATTCTCACAGCATCTGAGCAATTAGCTTAACAGGCTGTCATTCTATCGTAATTATAATCGCACGCAAGACGTTATAAAATAAATGCTTATTAAATGTGTTAAATAAATGCCTGTAATTTATCACATTTTTCTGAATTGTAAGAAATCTTGAACTATTATTATTCAATGCAAATTTTTCAGATGAATTTCTCTCCTGGTGAATGTATAAGATGAAATATGCTCATTTCTCAAGCAAATACAGACCTGAAATATTGAAATAAAAAATTCAATGCCAAACCCTCAATATTCAACATCAAATTGGCTGTAATTAAAATGTATAAATTTAAAAATCAGGTTAACAACACTGTGTGGTTATTCACTGTTTGAAGGCTCTAACTCACTTTACTAATGGTTGATTGTTTATGAAATAATTATTTAATAAAGATATTGAACATTGACTTAAAATATTTTGTACTAAATAATTAAAAGCTTGGAAGAGTATAAGGAAAATGAAAAGCATTAAAATATTTCACCTACTTATTAAGGAAATGTAAAAATTCATTATATATTCTTTACATTGTTATACATCTCTTTATTTGGGTATTATAATATGAATAACAATTCTCTCCAATTAAGATATAAATATTAAAAATATAATGTATTAAATAACTTGGGTGCATATAATTACTTGCTAAAATATTCAGTTTTAAAATTTAAACTGACTATAATAAACAAAAAATTAAATAATGAGAACAAAAACCGTATTATGAGTAGGTGGATGTTCAGGAATTTTGTGACTTAACCCCAGGTGATGAATGAGAATTTCTTATGAAATATATCTATAGTGTGACAGAGATTTCTCTGATAACCTTTAAAATGAATGATAGTTCATTATTTGTTAGAAACTTGGGAATGTGCATGAAAATTAAGTAATAAATTTGATAAGGCAGATAATCAGTTGAACCAGTTAAAAGATGAGTTTAGTAATACATTCAAAAATTTAATATGAATTTTAATACTTTGAATGGCTAGATTTGAAGATTTTAAATATGAATTTGATGAAAAATTAAAAGTGTCCGATGAAAAATATGATATGAAATCTAAGGAATTTCTGCATAACCAGCACTCATCAGTTGGTCCATATCACCATATCCCAGACATATATACAGTCAGTGCTAAGTTTATATTAAGATAGCAAATCTTCGAATTTAAATGGACAAATTTCAAGCTTCTCCACCCTCCAACTTTTCAGTCATTCATATCATTGAAAATTGAAAGATTGCACACTCAAAGCCCTTGTTGATAACAATATTAATGTCATACCAATGTTGAATTTATGTCACTCTGATCCATTATATATATAACCTTAATATGTTGTCCATTTAAATACATGGAAGAGGGATTGTCAATATACAGGCTGAATATATAATATTTAAATACATGTCTATTGCATACTAAATTGAATGTAATAAGACATGACTTGCACTTAGACGTTCAAGCTCCCTACAGCTATATATTCTATCTTATGGACATAATAACATGCTATATGTTAGAAGACAGATTATCTTAAAGTCAACATGGGTATGGCAAAATATTGTGAACAACAAGGGCTTTGAGCATTTCATCTTCGGTTTTCAATAATCTAAATGGCTGAAATGTTGGAGGATGGAGAAAATGAAGCTTGTCCATTAATGTTTGAAAATTTGTTATCTGAATATAAAATAAACACTGATTGTATATATGTTTAGGAGATGATGATCTGAACCAAATGATGAGTGCAAGTTCTGTATAAAATACAAATATTTGAGTCCATTTATCTTATTCACATGTATGTGGTTAAGCGCATCATCTGCATAATTTAGAGTGAATAATTATAGGGAGATTAAAATTCTGAGCTCAAGTCCTATCTAATTATATTAAATTTAGTATAGACAATGTACATGTATTTAAGTATAACATATTCAGATTCTCTTCAGGAATGGTATTACTCAGTTTACTAACTACTGTGCATCTATATAAGCAAGGGCCAACTAAAGCACTCTCCCTCAGAATGTTTCTGATATCAGTATGTACTTAAGAAGAAATGAGTGGATATTAATGTATAACATAAATATTTAGATATGTGAATGCATAATAATAATAACAAGGCAGAGATCATATTGATTGAAATAACTTAACAACATATATTAAATAACAAATCTAATTTAACAGTATTAACATATATAATTGTATGAGTCAAGGATGACTTTCTATCACCTTAGCAGTTATATACAATGGATATCCCTAATCCCAAATCCTGGTAATGGAAATCCATATCCTGGCAATCTTTATATACAAAGTTTAAAATAATATACAAAATATTTTAAAAGATTGTGAATCTGAATTGTTTATTAATTTATTTACAGATGCGTCATAAAATAACTCTTGTTGTATGATTTATAATGATTATGATTAACTTTCTTGAAGTAGAGGACCACCTCTATACCTATATACGACTATAATTGTTAATAGGATATATTATCCATTCAAGATACTTATTTAGCATAACATTTAATAAATAATGATAACTGTGTTTAGTTATTATGATATGCTCTTAATGTGGAACATCATCAAAATCTTACTTATCCCACATTTAAAGTTGGTGATGACAAGCTATTAGAGGGGTATGTAGACCTAAATTTTATTTAATATCATAAAATAATTACTCAATCTAACACTTCCACCTCTTTGTGCTGGAAATAAACTCTTTCATTTTCTAAAGCACAAGTTTCCAAACATGAAAATGAAAATTAAAAAATGAATAATAATAATGATAAATAATAAAATAAAATACAAATCAATATGATTGGTAATAAATTCCTGAGCCTGTCAAGCATTGTTTATTATATTCACAGACTCTTATTTTTGGTGAGAGATCTCCTCAGGTAGTGTACTGGCCATAAGTTTAGTTGACATACACTCACTCAATGATTGTAGATCATCAGCACTGTCCAGACTGTTTCCATTAAACAAGACACAACAGATAGACTGAAGATCATCATTCTCAATCAATGTTCAAAAAAGGCATCTTACACATTCTGAAGCTTCTATGAGCATGGAAAGCTGGTATCAGTCTCCTATGCTATAGCTCCTTTAGCCAGACCACATTGAAAAAACCCTCTTTAGTATATGTAATTTTTATAGGATTGTTTCTATGTATAGGAAGGTGGTGTAAAAATGAAATTATTTTTGACAATTTTTAGCTGTTGTTTATTTCCTTTCTTGGTGATTTCATTCAAACATAGAGTTCTTTACAATGAGTTTACCATTTGGTTTGCTTTCATCATTTAGACAAAGATAAATGTCAATTTATATTACTGGATGAAACTGATTCATTTTCATTCTTGTACATTAGAAATTTCTTCTAGTACATGTACATCCATTTTGTTTTGATCTAAAAAATATAACTATCAAGATGTTAACTATTTCATGCAATCTTTGTAATTATCATAAAACAACGTGGTAGGATTGTATGATAGCTTTCATTCCCATGCTTGCTGTAATTGTTTATTGTTGCATAATGTACATTGATGTAATATTATTAAGATAAATATTTATTGGAATTATCCTTCCATTTTCAAGCCCGGTTGTTGAACAATATGTGTGATATTAAGTCATTATCCTTTATGTTTTATCTACAGTCATCATGTTACAATGTCAGTTAGTTAATGATAATTGCTTTTTTGTAATATATGTATATATATATATATATATATATATATATATATATATATATATATATATATATATATATATATATATATATATATATATATAAGTGTATTTATTTTTAATAATGTAGAAATATAAAACTTTATCCTTCTTATTTAAAAAAAATAATTTGCTTAATGTGATGTTCTGCATATATATATATATATATATATATACTATATATATATATATATATATATATATATATTGTAACAGTAGCTGGGTTCGAATATGGGTTTAACTGCCAGTGTTGTTGCGAAGTAAATAGGTCGAAGTGGTAAAATTTACAAATAGTCATTCGAACCCTGTTACACAAAAGTATGAATGAGTACATAAATGTATGAATGTATATATATTCGCTGTACATGTTAATATAATGGGTGAAAATTACTAATATATTTATATGTGAGACTGTAGAGAAGTGATTATATGTAGACTTGTGTTATTTTTTTTTTTATTAATTTGTGTTTTAAATAGATATTTTGTTATGAATATCATAAGATAGATTTTAAATGCCAATGATAACATGTGTTTCTTAAGCAAAACCCATTAAACTTATAAGACTGGAAAATAATCAATAGAATAAAAAGTTGTGCCGTGGGCAGTTTCAGTTAATGACTGTCCACCGGAATTCTTAGAACTGGTCAAGCATATTTTTAGAACAATGAAAGAAGCATTCTTGAGATCGGACCATTGGCATAGGAATAGAAAAGAAAAGCGAGGTTAAAAAGCACTAATGAATATAACTTTTTGTTCTCAGTGATTTTAGTGGTGATTTTAAAAATTAGAAAAAAAGTGAAGTGATAGAGAGAAGCAGAGATAGAAGTATAAACTGATTGACCTAATTATTAATTAAAAAAAATTATTCATAATGTACTCTGTATACATGTGGGGGTAAAAAATAATCATCTAGGTTCGTCAAACTGCTCAATGGACAGCTATTGTGGAACCCGCCTGAACTTTATTTATGGATTTGCCATTTAGTCAACCAAGTGTAATAGCCATGGAACTCTAACAACCAGATCCTCTCACAATCAAGACAAATTCATCTACTTAAATTCTAATAGGGATTGTTTTGGTCAGAATATTTCAGAGCTTATCATCATCGTTTGGACCAGTGACTTTTCGTTAAAAGCAACATCTTCTCTATGCTGTAAGTTTACAGATTATTAGCCTCAGCCACGTGAACATTTGCTCTTAAGAGGTAACTTTGATCTTTTCTTAATCTGCCTTAAATGAACATTTAATAATGGCTAAAGAAACATGTGTTATTTCAATTTAAATAAAGTAAATTAATAATTTATTAAATTGTTTAAAAAAATACAACTCTGACGTGTAATCACACTCTTTCGTTAATATATATATATATATGTATGTGGTGGAATAAATGAATTGTATGTTTAAGATATTAATATATGTGTGTGCATGCTAATAAATCTTAGAGTTAATTACAACTTATATATATTATTTACATTCTGGGTTTCTGTTGACTGATGGGCTATTGTAATAGGATTGGATTTAGATAGAAATTATATTTAAAGATATAAGGCGTCTCTTAGTGAGATCGTCCATAGCTTTGTTCTCCCAATAAACATGGTTTTCCCAGACCCTAGAGATTGAGCTAGTTCGGATAAAATACCTAAAGAGTATCCATTGGAACTTTTGTTTGTGCTTTCAAGATGTATAATTCTTATTGAATGGATAAGATTGGTGCTTGAGAGGGGCTTAGGCCTTTGCTCATAAATATATGTGCTCGAAGCTTAGGGTAATAACTGATACACACTAAATTCTTTGAATAAGATTGTGGGTAGAATGTTAAAAATGGCTGCCCAGTGTGTGGCGTGATATTCAAATACCACATAGTTGTTAATATATATATGTGTGTGTGTGTTTGACCAAAGATAACTGTTATTTAATAATCACTTAGTTAAGCTTAGTATGATGTAGAGTACTGCAAGTGGGTTTCTGATTGTAAGTCACCCTTATTACTCCCCTTTCATTACATGGTTAAATTTTTAATTTATATTTAAAATTTTAACACTCATAAGTGTGTCAGTGTGCTTCTGACGTAGGGCTATTTTTGGATTGAAAGAAGAGTTGATACACCTATTTCTTGATTGCTTCATGTTTTTATTACAATTGATTTGAAGAACTTTAATTATCTATTTTATGGATAGGCCATATCATTTGTGGGATGACATATACTTAGGGACTTCGATAGTTTTATGGTTGGGACTGGTAATGGGTCTCTGCTATAGATGGCTCATAAGTTTATTTACTAGCCATTTTCCTGCTCTTTTTTGACACTTACTAGATTAATGAGAGTCTAGCTAAATATTAGAGCATAATCCTATATTATGGATTGATCCCAGTGTCTTAGTCTCAATGTATCCCAATAATTGTATTTAATCATTAATTGGAGAATACCCTATTTAAGCTTAATACCCCTAGTCATGTAATTTTTTGCACTGGACACCTGCTATCTTTATTTTTCTTTGATGTGATTTATATTGCCATTGCACTTTGCTTGGTCATTGCTTTTATTATTTAGTTGTAGGATTAATTTGATGATATCATCATAGATTATTATAAACAGCCAAAGTGAGGTTTTACAATGCAGGCATTATATGTGCACCAAATATCTACTTCCTGTTTATCCAAAATGCATTGAGAGCATTTTGCTAAATGATGACATATGATCCTTCATATGTATTGTAGAACTTATAGAATTTATGTTGCTGTGGTATACTTGGGTGTGGAGCTACTTTTCTCTAACCTTAAACTTGTGTGGAGATCTTTTTGTATTTTGGATTCTATTATTTGCCATTGTGGTGGGTCTTTCATAAGTCTTTAGTATATACTTACTTCATTTATTTTGGGTTGAGTGGCCATAGGTTATTTTTATTATAACTATGACTAGTTGATGCATTCCACAGGAAAATGCTAAACAAATGTATGAATCAGTTTCAGATTACTAGCTTTCACTAGCTCTGCTTTTGTTAGCATATACTTTATGTTTAGTAAGATGGTCATGGGCTGGAACTTAGTGAATAGTGCAGTTGTATCCATTCATGCCCCATCATTATTGAACATCTTTTTCTTTTGTCCAAATCATCATTGGTTCAGTTTGCTTTTTTTGAAATAACTTAATATTATAGTTGGGTTTATCCATTTTGGGTCATCTAGTTCATAAGTCCTTGATCACAATACTAGAGGTCCATTCTTAATATTACTTTCTTTAGCAGTAGTACTTATATGTGTAATGAATATGAAATGATCTATGATGTGGTACTTTTCATCATGATCCAATGGCTTTCCATATTTTGATCATCTTCTATATAGTGCAATGAATTGAGGTGCCACATCAGGCATCTAAAATGGTGAGATGTATTATCTTCATGTGACCTTTCCAAACTGACATAATATTAGTGACAGTTTTCTTTTATGGTGGTTATTTGAGATAATAGTGAACCATCTTGAAGGCTGTCATTGGGTTCACAAAGCTTGTGTTTAGAAAATGTTTTGATCCTTGGTATTGGTTGCTCATTGTATTAGGTGCTATGAGGGTGATTTCCATGCTGTTTTTCACTTCACTTCACTTTGCCTTTCTAATCAGGGTCATTCGATCACCCCTAGTTTGTTGCATCCTAAATGATGGTATTTGTCAGAATATCTGGGATTCCAGAGCCTTCCCTTTGACTGATTTCTTTACTCAGTTGGCTGAACAGGTTGCATGGTTCTTTAATACTTTTGACCATCTTTCCTAGGCTTACCTTGTTTGAAAGATTTTTTGTTTTGCTTGCACCTACTTTGTCTTTCAGACACTTTATATTGTGGCCCATTGATTCAATGGTATTATGGTGTGCCTCTGTTTATATGTTGTGCCACAATTGAGGTTGGTCCATTTTTGTTTGTATATCACTGAATATTTCCTTAATTTGTTCTTGGGACTTCTCTTGGTCTATGAGCACTTCACTCTTGAAATCTGCATGGCCTTGAGTCATCTCTCAGGTCTATCTGACTTATGTCTTCAAATCTTTGCTAGAATAATGTGGCACTTTTCTTCCACCTCTCTTCTTATTTCTACTAGTCTCAATTTCATTTTCTCTTATTGAACATTATTGATACTCAGGGACAGTTGTTCTATCTCAGTAATATTTTATCTTTGATCCCTGTTATTTTGGTTTCAGATCTTTTTTCAAGCTGTTCATATCTCCCTTCAAATCTTCCTTCATACAATTTATACCTGCTCTCATGTTTTCCTTCATTCTTTTTTGCATCCAAGCTTTTCATTTTTGATTCCATAACAATGATCATGGAGTATCTGCTTCATCATTCTCATCTCTCCTGTAACCTGCACTATTTTAATTCTAGATGCTTGATTCAATCATTGGAAGGGATCTCTTGAATTTGAGATGTTTGGTTCATCGCCTGTGTCTGTGGAGAGTGGTAAGTCCTTGTTATTGGCCCCTCAGGTACTTGTACTAATGTAAATTCTATTTAAAATAGAAGACTGAATCTCACTACTATTATTTATGATTTCCAAAGTGGTTACAAACATTTAAACTTTGAAAGTGAAGGAAAATCCAAAGAAAAAATTGTCCATGTTCTAAAGCCAGATATCCCTAAAAATTCATATTTCATGCTCTTAAAGTTAGGGTGCCAGAAGTAGTGGGCTGGTCATTGTCACAAGAAAACTGGACACATCTAACTATGGTTGGATTTAGGGTCTTCTCATAGAATGCTGGCAATAGTGTGATGAAATGCTTTGTCTATGAACACATTTACCTCAATGGAATAGCTCAATGTATACTCATTAAACTTAGATTAAAGTTGGACTAGTTTATGCACATCTCATCCTTCTTTCTGGTTCCATTATGTCTCAGTATTTGAACTCAGGAAGAATTCCCAATTGGTTCTGTTCAGGGATGGGCTTACTCAGGTTACTAACTACTGCAATTCTATATAAGCAAGGCCCAACTAAGGTAATCTCTCAGAATGTTTCTATTATCAGTATGTACATAAGAAAAGTTGTTTGGATATTAATGTTTAACATATATATTTAGTGGTGTGAATGCATAATCATAATGACAATGCAGATGATCATATTGATGGAAATAACTTAATAACATTTATTAAATAAAAAATATAACATTTATTAAATAAAAAATATAATAACTTAATAACATTTATTAAATAAAAAATATAACATTTATTAAATAAAAAATATAATTTAACAATAGAAGTCCATACCCTGGCAATCTTTATTTACAAAGTTTAAAATAATATAAAAAATATTTCAAAAGATCACAAATCTGACTTGCTAATTAATTTATTTACTGACACATAATGAAGTAACACTTATTGTCTGATTCACAATTATTATGATTATTCTTCTTGAAGTAGAGGACCCCTCTTTATACCTATGTGTGATTCCATAGTATTAATATCTAAGATCATCCATCCAAGATAGTTAGTCATATGCACAGGAAAAAACAGGTTTATAACTAATATTAGTATGACATTTAATAAATAACAAAAACTCTGTTTAGTCACTATGGTATGCTCTTAATGTGGAACATCATCAAAATCTTACTTTATCCCATTTTTAAGGTTGGCAATGTTAAGCTACTAGAGAGGTATGTATATCTAAATTGCATTTAGTATCATAAAATATTTACTTAATATAACACTTCCCATTCTTTGCACTTAAAATAAAGTCTTCCATTTACTAACTTCTAAATGTGCAAATGAAAGTAAAAATAAAAGAAAAATAAATAATAAAATAAAAAATACAAATCAATATGATTCATAAAATAAATTCCTGAGCATGGCAATTACTGTTCATTATATTCACAGTCTTTTAGTCTTGGTGATAGATCTCAGGTGGTGTACTGACCATAAGTTTAGTTGACATACACTCATTCCAAGATTGTAGATCATCAGTACTGTCTAAT
Organism: Epiperipatus broadwayi; assembly: GCA_028023455.1. Taxonomy (NCBI): domain Eukaryota; kingdom Metazoa; phylum Onychophora; class Udeonychophora; order Euonychophora; family Peripatidae; genus Epiperipatus; species Epiperipatus broadwayi. The sequence goes on from JAQFVV010013381.1 coordinate 65,444, forward strand.
TTGTTTTCATTAAACAAGATGTAACAGATCCACTGAAGATCATTGTTTTTGATCAGAGTTTACTAAAGAAATACATCTTACACATTCTGACACTTCTATGGGCATGTAATTCTGGCATTGTCCTCTGAGAGTATAGCTGCTTTAGCCAGACCACATTGCAACACCCTCTTTAGTATAATAGTTTTTATAGGGTGGTTTCTATGCATAGGAAAGTGGCATAAAAAGAAAAAACTATTTTTGAAAATTTCTAGCTGTTCTTTATTTCTTTTCTCAATAATTTCATTCAAACTTAGAGTTCTTTAAAATTACTTTACCATTCAGTTTGCTTTCATTATTTAGATATATTTATGTTTTTTGATTTATATTAATGGATGAAAAACTGATTCATTTTCATTCTTGTGTTATAAAAATTCATTCTAGAATTGAATATATATCTCTCAAAATGTTGACTCTCTCTTGCAATCTTTGCAATTATCATAAAACAAAGTGGTAAATGGTCATGCAATAGTTTTTATTTCCCATGCTTGCTATAATTGTTCATTGTTGCTTAATATACATCGATGCAATATTATTAAGATAAATATTTATTGGAATTATCATTTTGTTTTCAAGCCTGGTTGCTTAGCAATATGTCTGACATTAAGTCATTATCTTTTATGTTTTTTCTATAGTCATGTCACAATGTCATTTAGTTAATGACACTTGTGGTCAGTCATATATACACATATATATACATATATATACATATATATATATATATATATATATATATATATATATATATATATATGTGTGTGTGTGTGTGTGTGAGTGTATTTATTATTAATAATGTAGAAATCTAAAACATTATCCTTCTTATTTTTTAAAAAAATAATTTCCTTGATGCAGTGCTTTGCATATATTTATGTTGTGTTTGACCAATATAACTGTTATTTGATAATCATGTCATTAGTCTTAGTATGGTGTCGATTAGTGCAGGTGGGTTCTTGGTTATAAGTCACCCTTACAATATATATATATATATATATATATATATATGCGTGTGTATGTGTGTGTATATATGTGTGTACATGTGTGTGAGTGTATTTTATTTTTAATAATGTAGAAATCTAAAACATTATCCTTCTTATTTTTTTAAAAAATAATTTGTTTGATGCAATACTTTGCATATTGCATATATATATATATATATATATATATATATATATATATGTTGTGTTTGACCAAGATAACTGTTATTTGATAATCACATCATTAGTAGTCTTAGTATGGTATCGATTAGTGCAGGTGGGTTCTTGGTTATAAGTCACCCTTACAATATATATATATATGCGTGTGTATATATGTGTGTACGTGTGTGTGAGTGTATTTTATTTTTAATAATGTAGAAATCTAAAACATTATCCTTCTTATTTTTTTAAAAAATAATTTGTTTGATGCAATACTTTGCATATATATATATATATATATATATATATATATATATATATACATATATATATATATATATATATATATATATATATGTTGTGTTTGACCAAGATAACTGTTATTTGATAATCACATCATTAGTCTTAGTATGGTATCGATTAGTGCAGGTGGGTTCTTGGTTATAAATCACCCTTACAATATATATTTTTTAGTTATAATTTAGTTGTGTGTCTTTGGAGAAGAAGCTGCATAAGCATTGGATTATAAGCTGAAATTAATTCTTCTACTAATATAATAGTATTTATATAATTCAACCTTAATCCTTTGGTTTTAAGTAGGCTAGATATTTAATCATATGAAAATAAAGCTAAAATAGCAAAATATACTGACATTAGTATCATAATTAATATAATATTAAAAGTCACATATATAGAAAACTAAACATTGTAAACGAAAACAAGAATGATCACTAAAGTCAAATAATGATAATAAACTAAGTAAAAACAAATACTTAACAATTTACAATATTAGTGAATATAGTAAAAAAAGTACAACAGATTATTTGAAAATATTTATTCAACTATATGCATTTTATTATTACTTTTAATCTATATCTATGAAGTACCTGATGTGGAGAACTTTTAGCAGCAATGCTTGCAAAACCATCGATGTCACTAAAGTATATAGTAACACTATTATAATATTTAGGAAGAACTGGTTTTTCTTCTTTCAGCAGATCTGCTACAGTTCTATAAACAAATATACATATTCTAATGGTCATAAATATATATGTTGTAAAACACAAATATATATGTGTTACATATAATTTTATAATTTAAGAAAATAACAGAAAAAGAAAAATAGCTTAAGAAATAAACTTTAAAAATTAATTAAAATATAGTGTCAGATCTTTTAAGTAGATTTGTTTTATGAATAATAAGGGAGGGAAAGGAGAATCCAATTTAGATAAACATTCAAAAACTGCTTTATTCTTTTTATAATTAAAAAGAAAATAATCTTACTCTTTTTTTTACTTTTATCACATTTCTTCATATATTCATATAAATATTGCTTATAATTACTTCTCTTATATACACTTTAATGCAAACATTTTTTTAAATAAAACTTCTTTATTTTCCTGACAGTTTTGACTGTCCAGCAGTTTTCATCAGTGTGTTCTCAAATTTCTTTTACCTTTTAAATAACAGATTTTTTGCAAAATCTTCTACCTTCTTTGTTTTTTTTGAAAAAGTTTTTTTTTTTTTTTTTGCATTAAAGTATATATGAGAGAGGTTATTATAAGCAATATATATAATAAATGTTAAAATAGTATGAAAATAAAAACAAATTCCTAATAAAATTAAACAATAATAATGATTAATAAAGATAATCTTTTTAAACTGTCTCATTGGCAAAAATGCACTTAAATTTGGAAAGATTCCTGGCTGATAAGATAGTAAATTAATCTAAGAGAAATATTAGATAAATTATTTGAATTAAAAAACTAAAATCAAAAATTTGCCTAAAGTGAACTATTGGCGAGTCATATAAAAGCAGCAGCATGATAATTGGGGGAGGTCTTCATTTGCTTTTCATTCTTCAATCATAAAGATCAAGTAGTGAAAATCCATAATAGCAGTTATATCAGATTTTCCATTGTGTACAAAAAATAAAGTTACAAATATGAAATCAACAACATGTGTTGCTAATAAAACTCAGTAGAGTATATCTGTGCTTTATGCCCTGATCCTCAGCACCCATCATTCTCTTTCCTGCTATTAATGCTTCATGTATAATATAATACTCTGCTGCAAACTCTGTCTTATTCTCATTTAAAATCAAGGAAAAAGAAAAAAGAAAATCATTGCTGATGACTGAATGGCACCTATGAGGAACATCAGAAGTAACAGAAATAGAAAGGACCATGAACCATGGAAAGAGAACTGTCAAAAGATAATTGTCATCTTGTAATTAAAGAAAATCTAGGTAAATATGAACATTCTAAAGCTATTACTAAAAGTCTAGACATTACTAAGGGACAGGACTATTAATATTATAAAATGTTTAATGTTTAATAATTATTGTATTGAATATATATATATATATATATATATATATATATATATATATATATATATGTAAAAAGAACTACAGACAGTATCAGACATATATTAAAATGCTATAATATAGATACAGCATTTTCTGCTCATCAAAAGATCAGCAATATAATAACTAAGCCTAAGGATTCAATCCCTCTTGAATCTCATGGTGTCTATCAAATCTCATGTAAAAATTGTAAAGCTTCTTACATAGGTATGAGTAATCATCACATCAGTGTTAGGAGAGATGAGCATGCTAATGCAGTTAAACAACACTTATCATCATCAGCACTCTCACTCCATACTATAGATTCAGGTCATAAAATTGCTTTTTCTAGTACCAGGATCATATCCAGATGTGATAATCTTTACCAGTGCAAAATTAGAGAAGCCATTGAGATACTTAAAAGGCCAGATTGTATCAATAAGCAAGATGATACATGCAAACTTCCTCCTATTTGAAAAGATTTTTTTAAAAAACATTCCTAAATTTAACATTTTTGCTATTGGTGGAACTTTAATGTTTTTCAAATCAGTGATTGTAGTGCCTCTACAACCATCTTTCTACCTTTTCTCACTCTGTGGATGACTTGTGTGACCAAGTCAAAATGTCAGTTTTATTAATATTAAAAGTTTTTAACATGGATGAACCTGCAAAATATGTTTTATATATATATATATATATATATATATATATATATATGTAGATATATATCCAATATATATATATATATATATATATTGGAACCATCTCTACATGAATAATGAGAATACATGCATAGAAAGAAATGTTAAAAATGGATATTATTTTCTTAAAACCAACTAGATTAGCATGTGCTAAATGTGTGTGTATGTGCATGTATAGAAAAAATACGTTTAACCAATAATGTAAAACTAATGGATCACTAATTGTGTATTGTAAATAATTAAATGATATATTAACGCTAAACTATAAAGTAATTTATCAAGAAGGATTAGATAATGTAAACAAAGCCAGTGATTAGAATAGACAATGTTAAAGGCGTGACATCTAATCAGGGATCCTATAAGAACTAAAGAGATGACCACCACGTGGACAGCAGATGGCCAATGAAGGGAGGCTACTCCAAAATAAAGGCATAACAAGTAATGGATCTAATATTTAACTGAGAGAGGACACTTGCTAAGTGAAGCACTTGAAAGGTAGATGTGCCATTTCCTCAGGTGCTCCAGTCAGCTTCTTTGCTTCACCTAACCTTGCAGAGAGGTTTACCTCCAGACGTGCCAAAGTAAACCTAGGGAACTATAACAGGTCGTACCGATCTCTTTATTATTTTACTCTGCCTTCGGGCCCCTTATTTATATATAATAATATTAGCGTGTATATATTATTCATACTTTGTATATATTAATAGTGATTAACTCATATATAAACCTTTAAATAAATCTTCATTATTTAAACCTACTTGCCGGGCTGCCTCATTAATTATTTTATATTGTGTTATTGATAGTTGCAATCCAGCGAGCAATAGAGTGCCGCTGGACGCTGAATTGGCGCAGTTACAGTTGATTATGAACCTCAACGGTGTAATTCTCAGTAATAACAATCAATGCATTGACAGTGAATACGTTGGCGTCTAATTATTTGATTTCGTGAGGAGATAAAACTACTAAGAAAAATATTTTTATATTTTGTTAAATTGACTAAGTTATCGTAAAATTTTTATATTTTTGTTAAATTGACTAAGTACCATAATGCAGCCAGCAATATCTGAATTTGATGTCAGAGAGGCAAGTGAGTGGCCCCTGTATATCCAACAAATTGAAAAACTGTTAATTATTAACAGAGTAAAAGACGATAAAAGCAAAACAGCGACCTTATTGTGTTTCGCTGGAAAAGGAGTAATCCAGATTGCAAATAGGCTCTGTGAACCTAAAACCCCAGAAGAATTAACATTTGAACAGGTCAAAGATCGTTTGACCGACTATTTTAATCCTCGTGAGTCTAGACACATTGCCAGACTCCACTTTAGAAATCACTGCCAAGGCAAGAATGAGCGGACACAAGATTATGATACTGCCCTGCGAGAACTCGCAAAAAACTGTGTCTACAATTCATACCTGGAGGAAGCCCTCCTCGAACAATTTTTATGTGGAATGAGCAGTGATAGTCTGAGACAGCAGTTATTGGCAGATACGGATATTAACTATAAAGTAGCTATCAAACATGGTATAGCTCACGAACTTGTGTTGCAGCAATCAAAGGAATTTGCGGCCATGAAAATAGCAGATAACAATCCTTATGAAGTCCACAAAGTAGACAAACCAGATAGAAGGGTGCCTGATCAAAGTGGAACAACAGACATTCAGAAAAGTTAAATTAAGTGTTTTTGCTGCGGAAAAGTAGGTCACATGGCATGTGACTGTTTTTATAAAGACCAATACTGTAAACACTGCAATAAATTCGGCCACTGGGAAAAAATGTGCAGAAATAAATAATACGATAATTATACAAAGAATAACAGCCAAGAGAGCATTACGAGAAAACATAAACAAGAGGAATTTTCGGCAATTAATAATGTGTCTTCAGACCGATCATAGAAATTTGAAATAACTGTCAAAATTTACGGAAAACCCCTATCGATGGAAATTGACAGCGGTAGTGGGGTGTCGTTACTTTCCATTAAAGATTGGAAAACCATTGTGGCAGATATGAGACAGCCACCTAGACTGATGCGTATGAATCTGAACGCTCGAGATGTCAATGGTAATGCTATAAAAATTAAAGGAGTAATTGAGGCTCCAATTACTTCAAACAATGCAAAAAAAATAGTTACATTGCCATTATATATAGTACACACCCCCAATCAAATGGACTGGCTAAAAAAACTGTACAGAATTTAAAATCTGCCATCAATAAAATGGGAAAACAAAGTCTGCACGAAGTCATCTTTAATGTGCTTCTTTATCAACACTCTATGCCTACAGCTAAGTCGGGTAAATCACCCGCAGAGAAATATCTAGGTCGTAGACTGCGAACAAAGCTTGACAAAATTATACCAACGAAGAACACTGAAGTACCTTCAGGCAGAAACTATAAATTCTCACCACATGACCGCGCATGGGTTAGAAATAATCAGGATAGATTCAGGATTAAAGCAGAAATTGTGCAACATTTAAGTAAGCAAGTGGTTGCTGTATGAATGGAGAACAGAAGAGAGTTACGCAAACACATAAATCAATTGCATAAAGATGAAAGTATACAACAAATGCCGCAGCCATTTCCGAGAAAAGATGATGCTCCAGATGCGGAATTGGACATCCCCAACATTCTAAGAGGGAAAGTAAAATTCTCTCCCACCTCAGTGATTATGTGCTAAGTTCAGAGAGAAAAAAAAATCAACAAACTAAAATGCTATCTCTGAACTTGGGGGAGGTATGCTAAATGTGTGTGTATGTGCATGTATAGAAAAAAATACGTTTAATCAATAATAAAAATAAATGTAAAACTAACAGATCACTAATTGTGTATTGTAAATAATTGAATGATATATTAATGCTAAACTATAAAGTAATTTATCAAGAAGGATTAGATAATGTAAACAAAGCCATTGCTTAGAATAGACAATGTTAAAGGCGTGACATTATCTAATCAGGGATCCTATAAGAACTAAAGAGATGACCACCACATGGACCGCGGATGGCCAATGAAGGGAGGCTACTCCAAAATAAAGGCGTGACAAGTATTGGATCTAATATTGAACTGAGAGAGGACACTTGCTAAGTGAAGTGCTTGAAAGGTAGATGTGTCATTTCCTCAGGTGCTCCAGTCAGCTCCTTTGCTTCACCTAGCTTTGCGGAGAGGTTTACCTCCGGACGTGCCAAAGTAAACCTAGAGAACTATAACAGGTCGTACCGATCTCTTTATTATTTTACTCTGCCTTCAGGCCCCTTATTTATATATAATAATATTAGCATGTATATATTATTCATACTTTGTATATATTAATAGTGATTAACTCATATATAAACCTACTTGCCGGGCTGCCTCATTAATTATTTTATATTGTGTTATTGATAGTTGCAATCCAGCGAGCAATAGAGTGCCGCTGGATGCTGAAGCATGAAACAATAAATCTAAGAAAGGTCATAGTGTCCATGAAGATAATAACTTCTAGTATTGACATCAGTTAAACTAGCTTGACAATCCATAGCAAAATACTATTATATAAATTTAATATTTGTAAACCAATAAATAATTAATTATCAGGTCTATGAGATGAATATGGAATTCAAATTATGCATTAAATGACAAATAGATTATGGAAATAAATGATAATTAAATAATGAAAATGAATGAGCTTAAGATAATGAGTGAGTGAGATGATTAAAGAACAGGAGCCAATGAAGGATGATTTAATTATAATGATGAATTAAAAGAAAATGAAAATGAAGAAGTAAAACAAAGCAAACATTAAGATGAATTATGGGAACAATGTTGATGATAAAGAATAAGATCCTGGGCTATAAACTACTATTATATTAAATAATAGTAATGTAAAATAAAACAATGTATGGATTCTAAGCTTGACAAAACCATGATATTTAACTAGGAAGTTAAAACAAACTATTAAGTTTTAAAATTTTAAAAAGAAATTTATATTTTAGAGTTATACAAATTCAATTAGAATGTGAAGATAAACATAACTCAAACCAAAGCACAATAAACAATTTTAAACACAAAAATTATCATAAATTCAAATTTACAATTGTGAGTTAGTAATTTACTTTTCTCAGAGTTCAAATAACTTAAGTATTATCATTTTACAAGATATTCTTGGGTCAGTGAGAGGGATTTTGCCACAACCCAAAGATAACAAATAATACAACTCATAAATTAGAATAGAATTAATAAAGAATATTTGACAAACCCAATACCAACAGTAATATGAACTTTGAGCTTTATGAAGTACAAATAAATTCTTGATAAAGTAAGCACATTAACTTACAAACATTTCTTTTTTATTAAGTAACTAAGGGCAATTATGGTTCAAATAAACAGGTTATTCCAAAACCAATAGACTATTAAAATATTATTTCAAGTAAGACATGTTCTCAAGATCAACAATGTTCTGATCAATAAGCCACAAATTCTACATGTATTTTAAAAGTAAAAGTTTACCAAAATCATTGTTATATAGTAATGTAATCTAGCTTTGAAAACATAAGCCCTATTACTGTGTGACCAAGAGATGATGGTAACATATTCTAAACATATTTAGAACCACTGGAATACTTTTTAACAACTGAATATAAGTTTATTAACAATAATAAAAAATGAAGTTAAGGCCAGTAGAATATTGACTATACACATAAGCCTTCTGATTTTGATCATCATACAATAACAAAACAAATTATCACATTGTGATTTACATATATGTGATTTACAGTATTCAAGTTTCTACATTGATTTACAATACTTAATCAGTTTCCATAAACATATATATATATATCCATACACATATGTGCATTTTATAATATACTATGAATATATTTCAACTGATATTCTATAATGACAAAAATAATTACATTTTACATGTGTTATACTTTGCAAACATTGATCTACATGTGCACACATACATGCATGAGCATGTAATTTCTGAACATATTTGACTTGTCCTAAAATAATACAAGATTAAACTTTTAAGTTATATTTGTAATAATACAAATGTCCTAGGTTTATTAAATCACATATTTAGAATTGCACAGATTATTAACAAATTTAATTTTGTCAAACAATAAATAACAATATTTTATAAGATTACTAATTCCACTTTGAATATAGATAATATTTACATATATTCATGTGAATCAATAAAAAAGCAGTTTATCAAATTCTATTGTAGCTTTATTTTTTTTTTCTTTTAAAAAAATTATAGTCAATTTTTGACAGGTCACTATTTGATTGATGATTAATTAATTATCAATACTTCAAATTTAGACTACAGAATAGTCTACTAATCCTTTACTTTTTTTTGTTTATATATTTTTTATTTTTAGTTCAAGCAAAAGTTATTTGCTGGTATTTTTAAAATGTTATTTTTTAGAGAATTATTAAAAATAATTTCTTTAATATATATATCCCTTCACTGATGAGAGCAAAATCAGCTTGAAATCAGCTGATCTGAGGGTGGAGCAAAATGAAAGAGACAGTGAATATTGACTCTGATGTTTATGTAAACAAATAGCAGGTTTTTACATATATAAAACTTGTTTTGTTTTTCATATATATATAATTGTCTGTGAACTGCTTCTTTTTTTTAGAATGTCTTTTAATTATTTTTTTTAATAAACAAAAAATAAAATTGTTTTTATACTTCAAAATATCTTTTTGTTTTCGCATAAAATGTTTCAAAATAAGCATTATAAAGAATGTCATTTTAAAATGAATTATTAAAAAAACTTACTTAAAATTTTGTTCACATCATATATAATGCTACTCACTATAGCATATATGTTTTTCTGTGCTACTGTCTGCATATATACACAGCAGCATATGTATAACTACTTCTTTATTCAGCTGAGGTTTCTCTTGGGAAAGCAGTCCAGGTATTATCATCAGGTAAAAGTGTAATTCAAGTATGATTGTTGGCATTGATCAGTTCTTTTCTGTCTCAGACTTGCAGATGCCAGAAAACTATCTTTTCCATATTTAAACAGACTAGTGAATATAGAATTGGGTCAGCTTCATGATTCAAAACATCAGCAGTAAATGAGGGCATCTGATTCCTTGCATTCTTTAATTTTTATTAGACCTTTTAAAATCTTTATTTCATAATAGAATTTTATTTTAAATTCAGAATAATTTAGTGACTGTAGAAAATATCTACTAAAAATTTTGTCTGTGTTTTTTGCTACTTTTCATATCTTTTCAAAGATTATCTAGTGTTAAGGATAAAAGTATTATTCAGCAATATAAATTCATAGAGTGCCTGTGTTGAAGTCATTATTTCATTCCCCATTGTGCTAGATTATTAAATATTTAGGCATATATATATATATATATATATATATATATATATATAAATATATATATAGTGTTACAATATATATATATATATATATATATATATATTGTAACACTCTCTACATGGACAATGAGAATATATATATATATAAAGAAATGTTAAAATATAGATATTATTTTCTTAAAACGAACTAGCCTATCATGAAACAATAAATCTAAGGAAGATCACAAAGTGTCCATGAAGATAATAATTTCTAGTATCGATTTCAGTTAAACTAGCTTTAAAATTCATAGCAAAATACTATTAGATACATTTAATATTTGTAAACCAATAAATAATTAATAAACAGGTCTATGAAATAAATGTGGAATTTGAATTGTGAATTAAATGATAAATAGATGATAGAATTAAATAATAATTAAATAATGAAAACAAACAAGCTTAAGAGAAAGAAAATATGTTAGGATAATGAATGATTGAGATGATAATAGATTAGGAGCCAATAAAAGATAAAACAATTGTGATGATGAATTAAGTTAAAATGAAGAAATAAAAAAAAGAAACATCAAGATGAAATATGAGAACAATATTGATGATAGAGAATAAGATCATGGGCTATAAACTATTATTGTATTAAATGGCAGTAAGATAAAATGAAACAAAATAGGGATTCCAAGCATTACTAAACCAAAATATTTAACCATGAAATTAAGATAATCTATAAGTTTTAAAAGATGAGATTTACATCTTAAAGTTATACTGAATTAATAAAACTGTAAAGATATACGTACGTCCAACCAAAGCACAACAAATAACTTAAGACATAAAAATTACCATAAATTCAAAACTACAACTAAGAATTAATATATTTAATTTTCTCAGAGTTCCAATAACTTAAATATTATCATTTTACAAGTTATACTTGGGTCAGTGAGAAAGGTTTTGCCACTACATAAAATAACAAACAAAACAGCTCATAAAACAAAATAGAATTAACAAACAATATTTAGCATTCCTAATACCAAGTTATATGACCTTTAAACTTTATGAAGTACAAATAAGGTCTTAATAAAGTAAGCACAACAACTTAAAAACTCTCTTTTATTAAATAATTGTGAAATATAATCAAGTTCAATGAGTGATATATCTAATGACTCAAATTAAGATATTATTCCAAAACCAATAGATCATTAAAATATTATTTAAAATAAGGCATGGGCTTAAAATCTACAGTATTCTCATCAATAAGTGAAAAATTCTAAATGTACTTTAAATTGAAAAGTTTACCAAAATTATCATAATATATTAATGCATAATAGCATATTAATTTATGATGACTTCAATACAATAAAATAATGTGTTGATAGCAATAACTATAATAATGCAAAACTCTCCATACAGTATTGCCACTCTGTGCCAACCAGAGTAATCAATGAATGCCAGAAGGCTTGTGCATAAAATCCCTATCTAATGCCTACTCATCCAATATCCCCAGACTAGTTTCTGGCTTGTGGCCATCGTCAGTGAGGAGCTTTGGATCTGAGAGCACTGCACTTAGATCTTAGGATCTAATGCAACCCTCCAGCACCCACCTTTTATCTCTACTTAACTACAAAACTATGAGAATGAAATTGAAAACACAGAAAATATTTTCAATCTAAGCTCAATAGCTTATATAGTCATATGGGTCTGAACTCAGTTCAGCACCCATACATTTTGGTGTCTTTGGCTCTTTAACAACCATAGCCACCGTTATCCTATTAGGCAGGATTGGTGTTAAACCATTAAGCATCACATGATCACTATCTCTTATACTAGCACATATTTGTTTATAAACAAAGCAAAACTCTCCATACAGATCCAAAGCTCCTCACTGACGATGGCCACAAGCCAGAAACTAGTCTGGGGATATTGGATGAGTAGGCATTAGATAGGGATTTTATGCATAAGCCTTCTGGAATTCATTGATTACTCTGGTTGGCACAGAGTGGCAATACTGTATGGAGAGTTTTGCTTTGTTTATAAACAAATATGTGCTAGTATAAGAGATAGTGATCATGTGATGCTTAATGGTTTAACACCAATCCTGCCTAATAGGATAATGGTGGCTATGGTTGTTAAAGAGCCAAAGACACCAAAATGTATGGGTGCTGAACTGAGTTCAGACTCACATGACTATATAAGCTATTGAGCTTAGATTGAAAATATTTTCTGTGTTTTCAATTTCATTCTCATAGTTTTGTAGTTAAGTAGAGATAAAATGTGGGTGCTGGAGAGTTGCATTAGATTCTAAGATCTAGGTGCAGTGACCCCAAAGCTTCTCACTGATGGTGGCCACAAGCCAGAAACTAGTCTGGGGATATTGGATGAGTAGGCATTAGATAGGGATTTTATGCACAAGCCTTCTGGCATTCATTGATTACTCTGGTTGGCACAGAGTGGCAATACTGTATGGGGAGTTTTGCTTTGTTTATAAACAAATATGTGCTAGTATAAGAGATAGTGATCATGTGAAACTATAATAATATGGATAATGATTGGCAATAAGACCACAGACAACTAAATATATTTTTAAAACAAGATTTATTTACACTATTTACAACTTTTTAAAATAATGAATAATAATTGAAAAAAAAATCTATTTTAAAAACAATATAAAGCAATGTATATTTCATTTGAATCCTGGTATATCAGTGTTGATGCACTGATATGTTTAGTAATATAATATCCATTTATAGTATGCTATTGAATGCATTAAAACATAACTAAACTTTATTAATCAATAATTTAATAATGGCAATTATCATATTCAGCACAAATGACAATTATTACCATTTAGCATGAAGAAATAAATTTGTTACATAAATATGGGAACAGACACCAGAAGTCAATGTATATAAGATACTAAACTTTGCATATGTCCATAAAATAATCATTGTAACTATTGAAATGTCTTATAGTTTCATCAGCAAACTACTACTTGATGGCAATAAAGTGACATGGCACATGTATATCACTTATTATGCTATACATAAGATAAGTTCTAAAATTATGAATAATTTTTTTTGGTTTGCTTGTAAACTGTTGATAAAGGACAACAGCACAATACATAGACTATTTTAATTAGCCAAACACTATAAATAAACAAGTGTCCCTGAAGCTAACTCTACCTTATCGTCATATAATTTTTAGAATATCAATAACTTCACTATACATGGTAAAAAATAACTAGACATCATCATGAAGAATCAGACAATAAAGAAAAGCCGTTCAAAACAACATTATATAGTTGTATAATAATATAGCAGATTCCAATACCTTTTTCCTAGTTATAAACTGTGTGGATATCATCTCAACACAGGGAAACATAATGCATGCCATGAAAATAATTCTCTCCAGGGATTACATTATGGTAGTTAAGCATTAACTAATTATCAGCTTTGACAACATAATCCTCTCATGGAATAAGCAATGGGAGAATATACTCCATGTACCCATGCTCAATATCAATGATATAATATTTGATGAAATTATGTTTCTCACATGTATAAAATGGCAACTAGCACAAATCCTCATCAAAACAATGGCAAGATAAAATAATTCTCACAGTAAATGCTAAAAGATAAATATCCTACTTCACAATATATATATATATATATATATATATATATATATATATATATATATATATATATATATATATATATATATATATATATATATATATATATATAAGTATAGAGGATTTGAACTGAGATTTTCAAGCATCCTTCAACTGTCCACACTATCTCATACAACTGATACACATGACCACACACATGTAGAAAAGATTAATAATCACCAATATACCTATTTAATGCTAAACTAGCTCTCATCAGTTGGTCCAGACTATCATCTCTCACACATATATATAATCAATGCTCAGTTTATTTTAAGATAGCAAATCTTCATACTTTAATGGACAGGCTTCAATCCACTGCAACCTCCAGCTTAATATAAACTGAGCATTGATTATATATATATGTGTGAGAGATGATAATCTGGACCAACTGATGAATGCTGGTTTAGCATGAAATACATATATTGGTGATTATTAATCTTTTCTACATGTGTGTGGTCATGTGTATCAGTTGTATGAGATAGTGTGGACAGTTGAAGGATGCTTGAAAATCTGAGTTCATATCCTCTATACTTACAATTAAGCTCCCAGGTTTGTGAAGAGTGCCTGGTTTTCATATATATATATTAAATAGTGTATGGAACCAATAAAGGTATTAAAATGACTATAAAACATGTTTAAAAAGAATTTGCATTAATAAGAAACACACAGTCAATGAAAAATAGTATGAATTCTATAAACTAAAGTGGACTTTTTAAATTATAGGCAAAATATAATAAAGTTATAAAATGAGTATCCCTGCTTATATGGAAAACTCCATATAATAAAATAATTGTGTCATAATAAGTGAATACTACTATACTTCTGGCAAGTTATCCTGTCTGTTTACCCATAAAAAGAATAACAATAAACTATTTTCATAAATGTAAGACACAAAACTCTCTTTTTATCTACAAACTGAATTTAATATTAAATTTTAAACCAACCAATAAAAATAAATGTATATAATTTTACTGTAATCTGTTTTCAGAGTAATTGCACATTTATGTCACAAAAGAATAATATACCTTAATAACATATTCAAAACTAATATAATAATGAACATGAACAATAAAAAAATCATCATTATTATATTTTACTATACACCCATAGTTCGTAATTTAATCTCCTTCACTATGACCTGCCTGATAAGAGAAATGACGCTATTATGGGCAAAACACTTTACAAATGACACATTCATATTTTTTTACATTTTATCCTAATACAGTAAAATAAATCATCAAGACTATTGCAATAAAAATAACAATGTAATAGCATTTTATTTTCTGCAGAATTTTGGACACATCTTATTTAATTAAATTGTTGTTTAATAATAGATTCAAGTTTGATAGCAAGAAAAACTTTTTCAAAAGCATTTTTTGTATTATCCATGGTAATATATTTTAAATTGTTGGCAATGACTTCAGCATTTCAAAAAATTTTGAGATCTTTTGTTAATACTTAAATCTAGTGTTAACTCTAGTGTTCCACAATGGCTATTAAGAAATAGTTAATTTTACTATTTATGTTTTTTATATCAATAATATTAATATTTTCTTTAATAATATAATGAATGGTTATTGTTTTCTCCAATCAGGATTCCCATTAAATATATTTAATTACCAGGAGTTGAACATTTTCTTTTGCATTTATCAGTACAGTAAGATTTATCAGCACGATATTTTTTTTTTAAAACAAACAAACTAAATTCTCCCATCCTATAAAATGATTAAACATTACTATTCATTTGAAGTAAATTTTACTTTGTTCAATTTGAATTTTAAAAGTTTTGTCCAAATCATTTTTGATTAGATTTTTATTATATACTTTGATCTAAAAACAAAATGTATTTTTATCTTTATTCTAATAAATGAACACACAGAATATTTTTTCTTCTTTTTTTGCCATTCTAAACAACTGACGTGTGATTTTTAAAAGTATATAATGATTATAATTGTAATATTGAGAATAAAACCTTATGCTTACTATTTGTTGTCCGGTTTCAAATTCAAAGTCCATTTTAGTGAAGTACATCAAAATGGCTTCCATTGTTCTCCCAGTGTGAAATTTTGGTGATGGTCAATCGATAGATAATAAGCAGCAAGGAAGTGAAAATTTCTATTCCATAATTTAAGAATCAGAATTTATTTTAGTTTGGGTCAGTTCAAATCTCGTGTAATTACTTTTTCATCTTCTTTTTGTTTCCTTTAGTTTTATTGTTTCAGATGTGATCAGGTGGGTCAGCAATATAAGATGGCACTGAGAGTTGTGTGTCGTGTGAAAGTCTGAGTTCGAATCACAAATATAGACGTTTGGAAGTCAGATGAAAGAGAAAATTATCTTTTTGTCAGACTAAATGAATGGGGATTGATAAACATAAAGTAAAATTGTATTTGCCATTTTATTAAAGTGACTCATAATAAATCTATCTGCAAAAGAGTTCTGAGTAACGTAGGTGATTATAATCCTAAACGTTAGATTTTCAAGCAATAATAAAAGTTATTTATGTGTTATTAAAATTAGTAGTGAATACTTTTTTAATGTATTGATTTTATTATTGTTGCTGTTTTTTTATTTTAAAAGAGGTTTAATTTGTAAATATTTATTGCTCTGAAGTTCATAAGAAACAACGAGCATTAGAATCGATCCTGGGACTTCCTGATCCCACGTTAGATACTCTACCAACAGTTGCATACCACGCACTGGACATCAAATAATAATTTAATGTAACTTTTTTAGCTTGCTGGGGCCGTAATATTATTAAAGTATTTACATTTATTATTGATCCTGCGAAAGTTAAATTTATAATATTTTGAAAAAAAAAACCCCCAATTTATATAAAATAACAAAATAACTTACTTAGGATACATATTATACAATAATTCTTCTCCTTTTAACTTTTCAGCTTTGATTTCTTGAGATTTTTCTTCGACAAGGGTTTCCAATTGATCAGCGTAAATTTCCAAACGTTTCATAATGTCATCCACAATGTTATTATGATCTTTCATTCCAGCTCTTTAATTAAATAAAAAAAAACACACATAAATGTTAAAAAGTCAAATTGCGAAACTTTTTTTTAAATATTCTAAACAAAAAAGAAGCTACTTTGTCTATTGTATACTTAGTTACACATTTGCTGTTAGATATATCAAATACACTACATGCCAATGTAAATGAAATTAAATGGAAATAAAACACTTTTCCCGACAAATTATTTCTAAACATTCAGTCTCCATTCATATTGTTATGGGTGTATTTAAATCTGATTAAAATATAATATTCACTCTGAACTTCCAACAGTGATAATTAATTAAGAGCTTATAAAGACAAAAGCCGAAAGAATAGAAACATTTTTTCTGCTCTTTCGGTTTTGCTGTTGCTTAAGCATTATTTAATATTGAGATTAACATCAAAGGACTGGTTTATTAAGTAGATGAAATACTCTCAATTCAAATCACAAGTCAAAACTTTTATGGAGAAAAGAAGGGATCGTCTACTGTCTTTACCTTATCTTATTTTATAGCAGTTTATCTGAAGCATTTTGAGAAAAAATCATGACTTTTTGAAACAATCATATTACTTTTTAAAGGTCGTTTTTTAAAAAAGAGTTACATTATTTAAATTGACATTTGTGATGTTTTTTTTTTCCATTTATACATTGTCAATACTGATTCAAAGAGTAAAATATGTAAATATATTTTTAGTGATTAATATTATGTAATATATCGAGATTAATACCCAACAACAGATTATATTAAGCAAATTAAATACTCTCAATCCAAAGCATTTGGTCTATACATGTTGTATTGGTAACTACCCTTTCAAAAAATTGGTAAGAATCTAGTTGACAGTAAAAAACAAAACACAATATTTTCAAATTAATTTTTGTCTTAGGAATTTTAAAAAACTAAAGAGTAACCATATACATGATGGAGTGACTACATCCAAATTATTTTTAATTGACAAGTTATTACTAGTCACAAACAATGATCAAATTGAACATGCACAAAACAAGTTTCCATATACACTTAATTATATTTCCAGATCGTTACCCCCCCCCTACTTATATTTTATTACATTAACAAAGTAAATAATTAGCTTGGTTTGGATAAAAAATGATGAACAATAAAATGATTAGCAATAGCCATAATTTAATTAAAGAATAAAATTATATGATAATAATGATAATAAAAAATGTATTTGCATATTTACAATTAAATGTTTTATGGCAATTGTATGTAAGGGGGGGAGTTTTTGTAACGTACAATCTCTTTGAGGATAGCTGTGGAAAGTTCACTGGATTTACTTTAACATCTTTGTGAGTTCACCTATATATTTTGTATATGTAATTGCAAGAATATGGCCATTAATCATTAAATTTCAATGCCTGCTAACAATATGTTATAGCTTCTTTTGGTTCATTCAGTGGCATTTTTCTAGGAATTTCCATTGCAATTTTTTTCTGAGCATTTAAAGTAGGTAGATTTATGAATTAATTTATAGAAGCACATTTCCATGGAATAATCACTAATGATGACTAGTTTTTTTTTTATTTTTTTAGCAAGTAATTGTCAAATATTTCATAAGTATTGAGTAGTGATGAGTAGATTGGCAGATCAAGGTTAATTTTTAATGAATTTCTTTGCCAAAAGCAATATATTCATATATAATACTGGAAAGATCAGATAATGCATTCTGGGTGGTTTTTACTGCATAAAATGCATGGTATTAACTTAAAAATTGTTATACAATTTTATTGACTTCTATACAGTAAAAGACATGGTGATGACGAAGTTTGTTATAATTCTTACTGCAGTTTCTTGATGTGCAGATGATTTCAGAAAGCATCTTTTGGTTCCCATAGCAACCTTTTTATTTTTTATCACAGTCATTTGAGATTGGTTTCAATAGCAATGTTTATTTCATTTAAATATGTAATATTATTTTAAAATAATATAATTATATATTTTAGTTTTATACTTAGTTACATTTTAAAAGCACTTTAAAATTTTTTCTATATATGTGACTTTTGATATCTTGTTATACATAAAGAAAAATATTCGTATAAAAGCAACACCTATAAATACAGACATGAGGTTTGCATTTGCCTCTTCTCCATTTAAGAATAAAACCAAGTCGGTTTAGCCATAAACATAGCTTGATTTTATTTCTACATAAAAAACAATTTATTTCAATTTTACAATAATATCACACTTAGCTGTATTTCTTTGGAAATAGTCTTACAAGCTGGTATGAACATAATAAATAATATCACCTTTACAAATTTACTACATTGGTATTCATATATAAAATAAACTGTTTCATTAATTCAATTAGAATTATTTATTGGACCTGATCATCTGCCTGCAATGTTGAGATGAATAAAGAAATCGTCCATTAATAATGAATGTAATGCCAAGAAAGCTATCTAGAGCACACATATAATATCAACCAAATCATATAATGAATGATACATTTAAATAAAGCCCTACTCTACTATGAGACTTATAGTTTGACAAATGCCTGGCAAAAGGTAAGTGAGGACTTAGTCTCAGCACATAGGAAAAATGAAAAAAAATGCACCAATATGATGATCCTCTCTGGGGATCTCAGTACCTTTATAATGTGATAATAATCATGAAATAGAAATCACTATAAACTAATGGAATAAAACATGTGAACAAAAAGGAGAGTGTCTCAATCCCACCAAGCACAGTAAATATACTATATCAACTAAGGCCAAATATTTTAAGGCAGATATATCTCATTATAAGTGATGGCAAGATAACAATTTATCATTAAAAAGCTGACTAAATTAATATGTGCAGTAAAAAGTAACAAACAGTAAGAAATGTCTGAAAACAGCAATATAAAAGTAAGTCAAACGACTATAAAAATATTTAAAATTATGCCACAATGAAATTTGGCAGAAAATAAGAAATACACACATATAAGCAATATATAATAAAACATTCATAAAAAGAGAGTTAACATCAATGTAAAGTAAATGAAAATATTATGAAACTAATGAATACTCAATTATATTAAAAAAATCAATAAGCTTGTATTACAAACGTTATATAGAACTCACAAATAAGCTCTTAACAAGCTTTGCACAATATTACCAACCTCAGACCGGTTTCTGTTACTGGAATCATCAGTGAGGTGCTAGGATATTCAAGCATTAGATTAAAAATAGCAGGACAAGCTAGCACTTTGTCTAATGTATAACTATTAAGTAGAATATCTGAAATTTAAAGGCATCCATATATCTTCCAATCCAGCTATCTAACTTAAAGAGCCATATGGGAGTAAACTAAGTTCAGATACATCAAATATTAATAGCTCTAGAAATATAAAATTGCCAAAGCTTTAATAGAAAAAAATAAAATTACAAAAAAATCAAGTCAGATGTCACATAACCTAATTTAATAAGCTTGTATTACAAATGTTATATATAGAGCTCGCAAATAGGCTCTTAACAAGCTTTGCAGAATATCCCCAACCCCAGACCAGTTTCTGCTACTGGTGTCATCAGTGAGGTGCTAGGATATTTAAGTATTAGATTAAAAATACCAGGACAAGCCAAGTACTTTGTCTAATGTATCTAATCTATATCAATTATATTAGAATTTAATGGCAAATCATTATAACATAATGATTATAATAAAATATTGGACTTCTGATAAATACCCAGGCTGTTTTACTGATGAGTGAATGAAATACTAAAAAACCTTTATAAGCAAATAAAATGTAAGAGATGAATATCTCTAATAAATAAAGCATTTTAAAATTTAGTTTAAGCCAGTAATGACAAATAATAACAAATTTACCTAATAATATATAGAAAGACCTACATATTCCATCATAAATCCAATAAAGACAATACTAATAAATTAAGATATACCTTGACATAAAATAATGCTAATACAGCAATAAAAGTAGAAAAACAATAATAGATAATTATAAAAAATATTACATATATACTTTTTTAAAACACCTTAGTTCATTAACGGAGCTTTCCCGTAATGAGTGGTCTGTTGAGGGATGAAGTCCTTCCTTAGCACGTTGTCTGTATGACAAAAAGTCTGTATCAATTGAATTATAAACATTTTTTTAAATGCAACAAAATAGCTTGCAAATATAAATAAGCAAATATTAACACAGTTCTTAATTTTAACTTAATACTAGGTTTGAATTCTTATGAAGAAATTGGACACTATAAAATAATATAGCTAGCTGGACAATATTTATTTGGCGATGTTTAAAGTTACATAATTTTGGTTCCATTGTAATTTTTGGAGTCTGCGTTGCCATTGGAATGAATAAAACATTTTTACTTCATTCTTTATTTAAGAAGAAGCATATTTAAAACAAGTTTAAATTAATTTGATAATATAAGCAAAAGTCATTTTCAGGTATTATTTTTTTAGCAACTTTCCTTTCACAGACATTATTAATTTTAATAGTCTGCGAGTATTACAACGCATATCGAACGTCCATTGTAAATTAATTCAGCAACTATTTTCTTTTAAAAGAATTAATTAAATTTCTTCATTTCCCCTATTCATAGGAAACATTTTATCATAATATACAAGGAGAACGAAGCATATTCCAGTCGTCATACATTTCTTTTCTTTCAACATTTTTTATTAAGTTTGTCTTCCTCATAAACACTCTTTTAAATGGCACAAATTTGGAGAAAGCAGTGCATTTAATAATAATTTAAATCATGATTTTTTTAAAGTTATAGATAAGTTATTCTATCATTGTATAGTTCGTTTTCTTAATAATAATTTATCACATTTAGGTTATCTCTTAATTAGTACAGGGATTAATATTGCAGAATTATTATTAGTTTATAATTTTCAATCTAATATTTCAATTTTCTTTTTTTAAAAATAAAAGCCACAAATGAACAATAGATTAGTACAATGTTCTGCATAACTCCGTGAATTAATGCTAATAAACACATCAGCTGATTTATTTTAATATAAAATCTTAAATATATATATATATATCACATTTCTTACATAAGAATAATTGTATTTTAATGATTTGTGATGGACATTAATATAATTAAATAAACCCTTTATGTTCCAATAAGTCAATGCAACTAATTTGACATGAGTACAGCGAGTTATATTAATTTACTTTTAATAAATGCTAAATATAGTGAATGAATTCAACGTTATCATTTGTTTTTTATTTTATTTTTGGATGTCTTTATTCCTATGTCTAAAGTCTGATTATAGAAAAAATTGAGACTTTAAAATATAATATATATATTATAATAATTAAAAATACTATATATATATATATATATATATATATATATATATATATATAATATATTATATATATATATATATATATATATATAAACTAATTTTACACAAATTTTTATATACACCTGGGTTTCATTTTATGCTGTAGATAAGTTCCTAAAAAAAAAAAAACACAAAAGAAATCACACAAAAGTAGACTTAACTTACCTTGAAAAATGGGGGATAAGTACTGTAATTTTTGAAAATCACATAAAAGCATAGTAACAAGTAAAATTACTTTAAAATTCACATTAAAAAAAGGAAATAAAATATGACTAATAAAAAATTTCGAATTTGAAAAAAATTGATAGAAGACAAACTTTTTTTACTTTTTTTTATTAACTACAGTATTTAATTTTATTCAAAACAATATATTTTTATGCATAATTTACAGTATTTTACATTTTTACATACATGTACAGTACTTTAATCATTATCGCTATTTGAAGATATGCAAGTTCGTTTGTGAACCATCAAGACATCAGATTCATCACAAGAGGAAATACAATTAGCACCAACTTCATTTTTTTAATTGCTCTTATAGTACACTCACTCAAACTAAAATATTTTCCAATCATTGTTGATCATTCCCATTTCACTAAGCAAACTAAAATTGAAATTTTTGTTTTCAAATAAATTAATTTTCTTGGGTGTTTTTCCTCTTCATTAGGGTAAACTAAAAGTTTAAAATAAAAATAAGAACTTAGACTTATGATAATAAAAATACACCTACTTACCACTATTGAGCAAAATTTAATTAAAACTAACAATTAAAAATTAAATTCTTATTTGTATCTTTAATTTTTTAATTTTCAATTCCATTTAAAAATCAATTTTCATTGTTTCACATCACATTAATTTCAAATCACATTATATAATTTTTAAATTGTTAATTTTAATTAAAAATCAGATTTTAATTTTTAATTGTTAAATTTATATGTGCCCACTGCTGTTACTCACCTTTTGAAACTAAACTTGTGGACATTAATGATTAATTGATTATGTACTCTTTTTTAAAAAATCAAAAATAGAATGTGATTTAAAATGCAAAAACAACAACATGCATAGTATAGGCATCTATAATGTTTGAACAGATTTACATTGTAATCTTGTAAAATTTAATGTGTGTATATAAAATGGGGAAATCCTAATTTTAAGTGAATTATAAACTTCTTTATTGCATAAAATCTATTACAGTACTATTATAAAGCATTGAAAATATTGAAATTATTAGATGGAAGTTGTACTCCGATAATGCATTAGTACTTTAAATATGACATGTGAGTGCAAAATTTATAATATTTAAAGTAATTATTGGAGCTCAACTTCTGATCAAAAATTTTTATTGCATAAAAAAAAACCGCATACAAAGATATTAAGAAGAAACGTGAATCGCATAACTTCAAAATATGAGATAAAAAATAAAAATATAACGAATTAAAAAAATAAAGATAAAATAAATTGATATAAAAGGTAAGAGTTTGAGCAGTGGATGGAGTTGAAGTGTATAAATGTTGCAGTTGCCTAAAAGAAGAACAGCAGCCACAGCAGACAAAACAAAAAGCAAAATGTGGAAGCCAGTTTATCCAGGATGGTTGACCAAGGAGTCTATAAGCCAGCTAAAATGGCTTAGTTCAGCAAGTAAAGCAATCCTCATATGGTTGTGCTGAGAGAAAAATGTGTTGTTAAACCAAAGATGACTGTTCATTCATTTTCCACTACCATCTCCTGAACACTAATAACCAGATGCAGTAATATATCTCTGACTTGCCTTTGCCAATGTTTTTGCCTGGCATGAACTAAATCTGTGAACCTAGCTCTAGCAGTAGTCCATTTGAAACAGGAGGAACCATCCAGTTAACAATACACCCACTCATAATCTGACAGCATCAGAAGAGAGGTGTGATCATCCAGATACTGTATTTAAAAACCTAGGTAAATATGTTTAGACATCATTAATAGAACTTCTATGTTTTATTTCAAGTGTGAACTTTTTAAACTTATTTTCTAGATAGAACTTTTAAATTCTGTTTTTAGTGCTAACTTTAATATACCTGGGTCTCATTTTATGCAGTAGATAGGTTCCTCAGAAAATGCACACAAAACAAATTGCACAAAAATACACTTAACTTACCTTGAAAAATGTGGGATATGTTACAGTAATTTTCAGAAATCATATAAAAGCAAAGCAACAAGGAAACATTTCTTTAAAATTTGCATTAAAAAAATAAAGAAATAAAGTATGACTAATAAAAAATTTCAAATATTTGAAAAAAAATTAATACAAGACAAACTTTTTTATTAACTACAGTATTAATTTTACATTTTTTCATATATATTTTAATCATTACTGCTATTTGACAATATGGATTCATTTGTGAATTAATAAATCTGATTCATGATGTGATGTACAACTAGTGCCACTTTCAATCTTGTGCTGTGTTAATGGATTTCTGTTTCTATATTAAAAAAATGGAATTGTAATCAAACAAAAAGATTACACATTATCATTAGAAAAAAATATTTTCAGTTTAAAAAAATCAATAAAATCTTCATTATTTATTTTAACAATCTAAAAAAATTATTTCTATTATATCTAACAAAATACGTTTTAAAAGTTTAAAATTTTTGAATATTTATTGCAATATTTTACGTAAGTATAATCTATTATTATTATTTATTCATTAGTATAAGTAGGTTATTTACATAGAAGCTAAGATTTTAAATACAGCTTCAGGCCATATTCACATTAGCTGCTAATATAATGTTATATTTTTGAAAAAAAAAAGTATTTCAAGTCAAAATAAGTTATTAATAAATTAAATTTCTTGATATCTAATAAATATAGTGAAATATGAAAGATATTAAGAAGAAATATGAATCTCATAACTTCAAAATTGCATTAAAATAATCCCATAAAATGAGACTCAGGTATATATGTAAATAAGAAAATGATTGTTTAAGAAGAAAAAAATGAAGATTGAATTATATTAATATCATCAAATAATTGTAACTAATAAAAACGTAGTATACTAATCTTTAAGTGAAGTTTATTTCTAAGTTAAAAAGATCTAGTAATGTTTTGTCTAATAGTTTGGGAAATTATTTAATGCCTTTATAAATGTCATTCTTATCAAATAAACAAATGCATAAAATTTGACATTATAAATAGAATTAGAGTAATCTAAATATTAGTGTATAAATATTATGCCAAGATTCTCTTTTCAGTATGTTGATGTTCATTTATTTATAAATCAATTTGATATTAATTATGAATTTCCTATTTTAGTTCTGCTATAACTGCATAACAGTTGTTAAAATAAATACAATAATAATTAAATTAATTGATTTCTATTTCATATAAAATGAATTTAAATTAATAAACATTGCAATAATTTTGAATATTTAAATATCCACAGTATACATAAAAGCACTTACGAATTCATTCGTTCAATTGTTATTCTTATTTCAGTAAATGTCAACCTATTTAGTGGATCTTCATCCCAACACTGAACCATTACTTCTTTCAATTGCTGATTAAAAAAATCTTCTGATATTTCTGGCCTAAATGGGGGATCAGATACTTCTTTTATTTTTTCAACTATTTCTATTTAAAAAAAAAAAAAGAAATAATTTTATTATCTGAATATATTTTAAATTTTATCTTTTTTAACAAAAAATATGATGTAATTTATTATAATTTGTAAAAAAAAAAAACATTTATTTTTAAATGTAAGTTACTGAGATTGTCAGAAAAACTTCAGTATTCTGCCCTAAATAAAATTGCATTTTACTACAAATATACAAATAAAAATAATGATTAACAGCTTAAAAATTCTATTCACTATTAATTACTAAAATTTTGTATCATTTATTTTCTTCATTTTACACTCTATGACTATATAGATATTCTATATCTGAAAGGGTATCTATACACAAACATGTATTACTGACATAATTGAAAGAATTAGAGCTCTAAAGTGAAGTTTTATTGGATATATAGATAGAAGAGATGATTATAGATGGATCTTTACAAATGTATACTGGATTTCAAATAACTGTAAATGATCTAGAAAGAGCTTACATGTAAAATGGGTCTATGAAATAAAAATTTATTACTATGATGTTTAGAAGAAAGGCTAGAGATAAAAAACTGGATTATTCATAGGGGGCATTCATCCTGCAACAGATCCATAATGATAATGACAATGAAAATAAGTTTATTGTAAGTATTTAATTCTGTAATTTGTATTTTGATTTTATTTGAGTAAGGTTAATCCAAGATTATTTAACAGGTTTTGAAGATTTTCACTTTACCAGACTTGATTTAGGATATAATGGAAAGAAAAAAATATAAACATGTAAGCACTTGAATTAAAATGAGGATTCTTCAGCCTTTCTATTTTTTCTAGACAATCATTCATAGTTCATAGTTTGATAGAGTACTTTATTTTTATATTTTCTGCTATGTTTTTTTAAGACTTAGAAAAATTTATATAAGTCTACTATTTCTGGAGATGCTATGCAACACTTGATCAAGTATACTTAGTTCAGAATGCCTGAATATGGCTTATTTATTTATAAATTTAAATAGAGAAGAAGGTGGCTCCATCTTTTTCTTGTATTTCTGGTTAGTTTTTTTGAATTGAGAGTTCCACGTGCAGTCATTATTTCATCTGATTGGCTGTCACATAAACATTTTAAGGTGCATCTCTTAAAGGTTTTAGCCTTTCACATTATTATTATTTCATCTGTTGCACTTAATAAATTTAATATATTTAAATGTATAGTCAATAAATGAAAACACTTTGCATTTTTGTAATGAAAAGACACTTGATACTTAGCTACACAGACTGTACATTATTAAATAATTGTCAAAATAATGCAGCATTTTTTTTTTTTTTACATAGAAACAACATTTTTATATTTAATTTTTGACACCTTATCAAATCATTAATTAAAAAAAACCATTTAATTAATCTGAAAAATATATATCTCATGGAAACTTTCTCTAATGAAGTAAATTTAAACGTAAAATGATTTATATTTTTGTTAGTAAGATTAAAGCAACATGGCACAATATGTTTCTAATCTGTTATATTTTTCTTTATATCTAATAAAATGTTTTTATGATTAACCTATTTTTCACTATTTAACTTGCTCTTAATTAAAGTGAAGACTTTCTAAAATGTATTTTAAAAATGTGCTTTTCTCTCTCTCTCTCTCTATATATATATATATATATTCTAACAATCGAAATGAAAGTGAAGATCGAATCTAACCGCAAAATACGATATCTGCTCCACAGGATGCCATCTAGGCATTTAAACCTAGAAAAATTTATAGAGTAGGCAGATACACGCTGTTAAGATTCCACTTTATTTAAATATTCAGATCGTTAGCCCAAGTGACTAGCTCAGTGGAGACGCAGAAATAAAAATCTATATCTTACTTTATATCTTAGATATAAATAAATAAAAGCCACTGCCAGAAATTAACACATAAAACTATTTATTTACGCACATATAAAATAACATTTAAATTTTGAGGAATAAATTCAACATTTTAGATTTTTCTATTAATCTTTAGTTTTACATTTAAGTAAATTACAACCATGAGTTTAATATTTATTTAGTGAGTCGAGTATGAATAGACTACATAGATCTGCATTTGAAAAGAAAATATTCTTCCCTGATTTAACCTTAGGCAACAAATTTTGCAATCAAACCGGCACCAATCCATCTAATACATTTATGTATTCAATGTAGCATGAAAATACGACAACACAAAATACTATACTGTCAGGAATGTACATCTGATCAGTAAGTAGGATTAGAGAAGACATTGTCTCTCCACCAACAGGAATGTTACATCTGTTGGCGAGTAGAACAATAAACATAAAACTCCATAGGAATGGACTGCAGTCCTTTGCCGTCTTACAAACCCATCCATAGGCAAACAGAAGGTGTGTGGCATATATATATAATCCTGCCCGTAGCGGATCTCATACTACATCTACAATTACACAAATATATCCAATCCATTGAAACAATTCAACTACGAAATGAATAACCTAAGATTACCCTCCCTTAATATAACTTTACAAAACTATATAGCCATTCATGCCCGACTTAAATTTAACATTTAAATACATTCGCACAGATTATTTTTATACAATTTGTTTTATAATGTCAAGTATAGATCGGCTGCACAGATTCCACGGTCAAAAACATTCCAAATTAAACACAACTGATCAAAATACAAAGTCAATCGATAACGTCAATTACTGAGGGAATACAGGAGACCCTTTGGTGTTCATCATAAGACACTGCAGTGACATTGTTGACTTATATTTTCTAATCGACTGTGAAAACCACAACATAATCAACCACTAACGAATCTATGCAATGTCTATACCCAACTTAAATGTAATGCATTTAATAATTTCTACACTAAATATTACTACAAATAAAAATAATAAAATGGAAATGATTTTCACAAAACTTAACTATATAAATTTAAACAATCAATTATTAATTTGAAAATCAAATAAGAGTTCATTTTAAAATTTAAATTAGCTGAATCTTTAAAAAAAAACATTGACGAAAGTTCTTAATTACTTTTTTGTTGTTGTTGTTAATTTGTAAAGTTCATAGCTCACGTTAGAAGAGTCCAGGTTTCTGCTTTTAATTCCCATGACACCTCCATTGGAAGATAATGTTCTGGAGATGGCAATAGCTGGTTCAAGGTATCACAGTCTTTTCATTTTTTTTTATAGAGAGTGTGGTATGTATGATGGTAGATATATGCAGGAGAATATTGCATACAAAGTATAGATTATAGGAGGGGTCTAGAAATAGATAGAATATTAAATACTGCATACATTGAAGTAGAATGAGTTAAATTGCCAGGATAAACTATATAGAATAGTGTCCTGAAGAATTAATGAAAGGTTAGCTGAGTTAAATCATTGCAATGCTCAGCTAATTTATAGAAAGAAATAGGAGGATTTTCAATAAAGAAATGATTGTGTAAGTACCATAAGTGCTCATTAGAGAAGCCAAGGTAGAATTGGAGTAAGTCCATTAATAAAATAGTTACCCAACAAAATAACACATCATAATAAATGAAACTCTTATCCTCTATTAAGGTAATCAATGGCTTATCTTTCTAAAGTTAGAATAAATATTAATCCAGTGGGTATTAAAGGTAGAGATAAAATTTTGAAGGATAGCATGGATTTTCTAGTTAAATCTGGATAGAGTGGTTGCAAATAATTGAATCCTGTATGAAACAAAGATCATAGATAATGGAATATTTACTAAAATAAATGAGACTCTCTGAATAAAATACAGAGATCTAATATAAAAAAAATGAGTGAAAGAGATAGAATGAAAAAATGAAATGATTATCATAACATAACAAAGAATCCTAAATGGATTATTTTTTTGACATATTATAAATATTGTACTTATTTATATGTTTTTTATCGCATCAGTAAAAAACTTTGTAATATGATTATGCACTAAATGGACTGATTAACTCTAGAAATAATAACTAGAGGGGGTGGCATATGTAGAAGTGTTGATGAATCAAGTGAAGTAAAAAAAGAACGGCTTATCTTGTTGTTTTTTATTTTCTCCCGATGAACATATAAAAAATAGGAGTATAGTGTAAGCAGAAAATAAGCCTAAATTGATTATATGAAGGTGTATTAATGTACTAATGATGATGGTAACTAAGTGCAAATAATTAATGAACTGTAAATGATAATAGTGAGAGAAGAAATTTAGACTCACTCTGCTTGTAGTTATCTTCAAATTGTTACGGAAAAAAATAGTTATTCTTGTTAATATTATTATTTCATACAAACATATATATTATTATTTATGCAATTCCAGCTGAGTTTTAATCCCCTGAAAACACTGCAGATGGCGCAGTCAGACAGGATTATGAAGGTTGGCATTTTGTAAACAAAAGAGAAGATAAAAAGCAATTTCGAATAGCTCGTATTAACATGGCTTTTCCTGCACAAAATATCAGAGAATTTGAGATCGGAAATCCAGCTGGATGAACTCAATATGCAGAACAATTGGAATGATACATGAGACTGAATAAAATCAAAGATGATGAAACTAAAGTCTCGATATTATTATTTACTTACAATTTTCTTATGTTTTGTTTTCTTTATTTTATTTGACAATTAATAAATTTGTTATGTTGTTTTAAATTTATCTAGTGTTTGGTAATTGTTTAGGAGTTAAGAGTCTCTTACTCAAGCTGAGCTAGTCTAGCAATTATTTATTAGTAACTTGAAATCATTATGTCACCCATTATTAACATATATTCTAACATCCAAATAATTTTTTCATGCAGTATAGAGATCTGGTGGCCCCACAAGTTTTTGGTCTGAATATATGCATGAGATGTGGAAGAAATATATATATATATATATATTGTACCACACCCATGCATATATGCAGTTTTATTCTAGTGGATTGTTATATATATATATATATATATATAACAATCCACTAGAATAAAACTGCAAATTTTTGTAAAAAATGCCTATATGAAATTAAAGATTAATATCCTTTGCTATAGCCAGCTTCAGCATATACTGCCATCTTAAGTAGTAATACATTAATATTATTAAACTCTCGCCACCAGTAACACTCCCACATGAATTAACTACTTTCCATAAATTGTGAATATTAATATAATTACACTGATTATTCAATACATTGTCCATACTATTTATAAAATATGACTCCTTAATTTTACTTTTCTTCAAATCATTTTACATATGCAAAATAAAAACTCTATCAAAGCAGAATTCTTCATTACATAAAAAATCTATCAAATCAGAATTCTTCATTACAAACCACTGCATGTTCTGAAAAAAAAAACAGCTTTATACCTATCTGCAGAACAACACAACTTATTATATAATAATTCATGCTCCCTAATCCTCTTTTTCAATGCACACTTAGTCTCCCTGATGTAACTATATCCACAATAGCATACCCCTTTATGTATAATATTACATTTGTTTCTTTTATCAATAGAATCTTTACCATTAATAACCAATCTTACAGTATTTGCACCCTCTTTAAATGCAACATTAAAATCAATGATGTAATCTTATTACAAACAATATCCTTTACATGAGGCAATGCTATTCATTTTTTCTTTTCATATTATCTCTTCTCCATCTATTTCTAAACCTATATAGTGCACATAAAATCTTTGTTCTATTATATCCCATGCCCAATAAATCAATCACATATCTTTCAATATTAATCATTTTATCACTCTGAAATTTACACAAAATATCATTTCTAAAAAGAAATGTTCTAAAACCAGCCAATTTATAAGTAAATGAAACATTTGAATTTGGAAGATCAACTCCTCTAATTGATAATGGTTTCAACACCATTTTATTGTTATTTTATTACCTTTTCTCCATAAAATCAAATCAATACATTTTATCCTCTTCTCACTATTTCAGAAATTTTAACCCATTAATATCATTTTATTTAATAAATAGTTTTTGCACTATCATATTTGAACCTACAATAAGCACATCATCCACATACCTAAAATAACTTGTCATAAAATATTATTTTAAAATCATCCCTTCATAATATGACAACACATAACTACATATAATTGCTGAAACAGGCAAACCCATAGGCAAATCTTCATCCATCATACACAATAGTTCTTCAAATGTAGCTATCAAATTCTGATCAATAAATAATAACAAATCCTTTACAAACATATGATAAAACTTGCACACTCTTTTTTCATATAAAACTTGATCAATAATATTAATAGACTTCTTTCTTTTTATTGAACAAAATAACTCTGCAACATCCAATGTAAATAATTTATCATCATTATCCAAAACAATATTATCAATCTTTTTAACTAAATCAAATAAAGATCCAATTGTATAATCACCAAAACCCAATTCATCTTGCAAAAACTTTCCAACAAAAAATGCTTCATGATAATACAAACATCCTCCAAAATCCAACATCAGTCTAATAGGTAATCCTTCTTTATGCACTTTTAAATTTCCAAAAATCCTTGGCATAATTGCAGTGAATGGATAAAGAGATAGATATGATTTCATATCAAACACTTTCTTATGGATTAAGTATTGTATTAATAAATTTTAATCTTACTGTATCAATAGAATAAGCATTTATCAATTTTAATTTTAATTTTTGAATTTGCTGATGAACCTTTTCTCTATATAAACCTTTAAACATCGAACATAATCTTCCACCTTTATGTTTGTAAAGGATTTGTTATTATTTATTGATTAGAATTTGATAGCTACATTTGAAGATCAGTTGTATATCATTGTGAATTCTTATCAGCAAATTTCAAGATCAGGCTTGCCTGGCTTGACTTTTTTCTGAGGACTGTGTGCATATTTTCATTGTTATTGGTCAGCTTTCTTTAGAGTGGGAACTAAAAATTTTATCACTACTATTTTTTTAATTTATCTCCTATCTGACTTTATGCCCAAGGGCATGTTTGCTATTACATCAATATAAAAAATCATTACCATTCTTAGATTAAAAATAACTAATTAACAGCATTTAAAAAAAAATTCTTTTATATTAAAACAATCTTGTTTTTAGATTTTTCACTTTAAAGAATTATATAATTAGTTTGCCATCTGTGCATTATATATATATATATATATATATATATATATATATATATATGGTTATCAAACATATATATATATATATATATATATATATATATAATGTTTGATATCTGTATTTGTTTCACAATATATGTAATATACAAATCAATATATATATCAAAATACAGTACATTTTATATAAATTATATTCTTTTAGAAGTACTTTCGACTATACACTTTGTAGTCTTTATCAACTATATAACGTTGAATAATCAAAACGAGACAACCCTTAACAATCCCATAGTTCAATTCAGATTTCCCACAATTCTGTTATCTTAACAAATTGAATGTTGTCATAATAAACGTAAAATAAAAGAGGCTATGTTGATTTCAAGAAATCGTCAAATGTTAATGAATCACCAGTCATCAAATGTTAAGATAACAGAATTGTGGGAAATCTGAATTGGACTATGGGTATTGTTAAGGGTTGTCTCATTTTGATTATTCAACATTATATAGTTGATAAAGACTACAAAGTGTATAGTCGAAAGTACTTCTAAAAGAATATAATTTATATAAATTGTACTGTATTTTGATATATATATATTGTTTTGTATATTACATATATATATATATATATATATATATATATATATATATATATATATTGTGACCATCTGAATGGGCACAAGGGTTTAAGATACTTTGCATCTGCATTAAATAGTTATATTATATTTAAAAAAAATGAAGTAGCCTTAGAATTTTAAAATTTTTTGCTGGAGATTGTTTAAAGCTTAGGTATGGGTTGCTTATGCAGTTTATTGACCACTGGATAGATATTCATTATTATTAGTGTGGTTAATGAGGTATTTAATGTAAGGAAGAGGGGTTGTTTATCAATGGAATTGATACATTTTGCCAGAAAGACGCAAAGTTATTTTATATTATTGTAGTATTAGTTGACTGGTTTTAAAATCCTTTATTCATTGATACTTATCTTTTTGTCAACAATTAATAGCCATTTCAATCATATTTAGTTAAGATAGTTTAATATTTGGGTTGTAGTACATGAGTATGCATGTATGACTCTGCATTATGTTTGATTTCATTTTCATCTTTAATAACAGCAAATAACAAATAATCTTTAATAACATTCACAATAAAAACATTTAAATTACAGTAGTTATCTTAAATAATTAATAAATATATATTTGTTTCCAATGATTAATAGATAGTTAAATCAATGGATTATTTTACCAATTAAATAAATTATTAATCATTTTTATTTGATAGTTAATTAATATTCATTTTTCTTTCAGGTTTGTAAAAGCTATTTATTTTATTATTATTATTATTATTATTATTTTTTGTCATTTAGTTTTGAAAATCAAAGTGATTTTTTTTGTAAAGATTTTTTTTTTTGCATATGTAATTAGTGGAGATAGAAGAAAAAAGCATGGGAGTAACCTTGGAAGGAAATGAACTCTGCTAAGGATAGCTATTTTAACAAAGATCTCCAGTGGAAAATTGCTTTTATGTAATGTAACTGTAGAAAACAGTGGTTCATTTATTGTGGAAATTAAAGCCATTTGCTGAAGTCAAATTGACTTTGAAAAGACTTTGGAGTAAAATTGCTAAAGCATCCCAAGAAATTTATTATGGGACAAGTTAATTTCGAAATGCAGTTTTAAATTTTAAAAAAGGTACTCAGTTTACTTTATTCTCCTTAATTAAAACATTTTGAATTCAACCTCTTTATAACTATTGCTCTTTTAAAAACGTATGTTAATAATGTCCAGTCTACATTACTTCACTTAATTATCATTTTAAATAGGAATAAATTGCATGAATATTATTGTTGTACCATTAACCAACATGTCTCTTTTAATATATCTGGAAAACGCATGCAGAACTATTTTACAGAATATATTTTAATTCTTCACTATCTTCCGTGCTGTGTTTTTGTGAGAATTAAACATAAAATTAAGGGCATGCATATTTTAATAAATCATGCCATGTTTAAATTCATCATAAAGAGATAGCAGTACTTATTTATCTGATATTTCTGGAAATGAAGGAAATAAAATGTGAACTACTTCAAATTAAATATCTGTTTAAGTCGAATAGAAGGATAGAAATGCAGATATTTTTTGTTCTCTTCGATGAAGCTGGAAAATAAAACAAAGTATTATTAAATGCTATTCAATAAACTACTAAAATAATTATGTATTCAATTCAGAACTACAACGGAATAAGTGAAATAATTCCTGTCCAACAGTAGTTAAGAATTTATTATATTCTCGTCATAATAGAAGATAAATTGATTGCTTATGTATGATACAGTAACTTAAATAACTTTGTTATGAACATTGAAGATACTGAGTTCTATTTAAGCATGACTATATTTGTGTGGTTATCCTACAACAGTTTATTTTAGTTTAAAATTCAGTTTGGAACATGTCCCATATTATTTCATCAACCTGGAACCGAGCTTTGCAAGTGAACTTTTATTTTAAGTTATAAAACTAATAACCTTTGTGTCTTTATTTTTTTTATTGCTTGTCATAATTAATGTATATGATAGGTAGATATGCTTTATTTATTATTATGTTATTTGTAATTTGGGTATGTTGACCATCAAGAATGTTTCTGAAGCGTATTTAAATGAGGAGTACGCCAGTCAAAAGTGATTGTGTTCAAATAAGCTTTATTGTTCTTTTACGAAGGTAAAAGAAACAAGTATTTTTTTTAAATATATTATTAGAGAGGTTTATATTTATTTTGCATACTTTATTATCTCAAAGTGAGAATTATTTTTTTTTGAATCAACGAATGTATAATGGAAATAGTTTGTTAGATATGAAAGAAAGTTCGTTTGTAATACTTAGAACCATTAAATTTTAAATAGTAACCTAAAGTTTATTAAATTAAAAGTTATACCTTAATGCAATATTTAATTATCATGTTACCTGCTTAGTGTGTAATTTAGAGTTAATATTATCTATAATTTTATTCACGAGTATGTGTTTGTTTTGCACAATTATGATATTTGCTTGATAAAGGTCAGTTTATGAATATTTTATGCATAAATTTCATACACTGTCGTATTCTACTGAGTTGAACGGATTGGTATATTATCTGTAAGTATTTATCTGCCAGCATGTATTTATAATGTTCTATATTTAGAGAAGCTATGAGAATAGAAAGAAATCTGATTGTGTTATAATATCTGTAGGGATAAAAGATCTTGCTTATTTAGTATATGTTAATAATTTTCCATGAGTAGAGCCTAGTTTATTTGATATGCGTATGATTAATGATATTTTTTGAAGTGATGTTCTTAGGGCCCTGGTGATGAGGAAATAAATCCCCACCAATAGTGTATTTAGAAGTAGATGAGTTATTGTTGAAATATGATTAAATGATGTTTAGGAAGTTATGTGACGTTTTTCTTAGATTCTTGGTAATGAGGAATTGTAAAAGTGTCCAGTAAGAGTTATCTGCTCCTTATATAGATTCCCCTTATAACGTATAGTATGTAAAATCATGAAAATATAGCTTTGTGTTAATTAATATGTGGCTAGATAAATTGTTAGATTAACTCTTGATGTAGTATTAGTGTCATATTTTATTGATGAATTACGACATTGTTCGCAATAAAATAATTGTATGATATTTTCTTAATGAATGGAGAATTTATAGAAGATTGTTTTACATTATTGCTGCTTAAACGTGCACACACGCGCGTAATATAAATAATATCGCATATATAAAGTATAGAGATATTGAAATTAAAATGAGGAATAAATGTTTCTTTAAAATACATTACATTCATTTAATAGAAGTATAAAGTATTAAGATTAAAACGGGAAATAAATATTTTAAAATATAGTGTATTTATTTAAATAAAGGTTATAAATCATCAAATCATCAGAATAAACATGATTTCGTTGCTATAAATGAAAGGTATACGTAATTGAAAGTGATTATTAGTCAATTAGAGAAAGTTGCTTTGCTGAAAGCCAAATATAAGTAATTTGATTTATTTTCTTAATCAAGAGTAATATCCTCTCAAAAGTATTTTTTTTTGTGCTAATAATATAACATGTTACTTATTTATTGTCATATAGATGAAACATGTAGGCAAAGTATGTGTTCGAAGTCAGGATATTTAAGTTTTGTTATAAATTTGCTTTGATAGTAGAGATAATCCCAAACTGATGTTAAAAATTTATTTGATAATTTAAAAATCTGTAAAATAAATAGTCCATTTGTTAATATTATGTTAAACCAAGTTTATTTTATTGTAATAAATGATTTGTTTTAGTTATTTAAAATCTTAAAACTGTGTCGAGAGTTATTCTTGTGTACATTTGTATTTCCATTTCCACATCTCCACATTTCATAAATCTATTACAAATAGATGTATTTTTTTTTTGAGTTATAATATTAAATTTGCTAGTGTCTGACAATATTGTTTTTCTTAATCCAAACATTACAAAAAAAAACATTTGCCACTTGATAAACGTAATAGAAAGGTTGCCAAGTCAATATATTTGTTAGATGATGATATGAGATTAAAATACCCTATTTCTGTCATTATCTTATTATTGAAACACAGTAAAATATTTTATTCAATTTGTTTCATTACATTTTTATCATACATTAGAATTATAACTTATGGGCCAATGTAGTTTATTAATTCAACTGTGTTTGTTAAAATTCCCTGAGATCTTATTGTTTATTTCTTGATTGGCATTAAAGTAGATGTTTAGATTATGATATGCCAAGTCATATAATTGTTTAAGGATATAATTATAGCAAGCTGATATATGTTATACTTGGATGAAGGAAGAAATTAAGTTTAATGTATATTTTAATAGACTGTATCAAATAAACATTGTGCTTCTTTATCATACAATTAATTAACAAAGGAATTTACATTATATTAAATGTTTTGTAATATTTCTTCTTTTATTCATTTATTATCATATATCTTATGAACTGCCTATAGCCTCCCACTGAGGTGAGCTGAACATAAACTTAAATATAGAGTCTCAGTAATAATTTGTATTATATATTTTGTTATATTGTTCTATTCATTAATAGAACTGGTGCCTGGGCATTTCGTTCATGTAATGTATATGAGCGGTGTTGGGAGTGTAGGTTATAATATATATATACTTGAGGATGATTTTATATTTTTTCCACTTTTATTTGAAAGAAATGTAACCGCATATACTCATTCCGTTACTATATATATATATATATCTGCCCCCAACTCTCCATATAACCACTATACAACTTGAACGTATCTTCAGCCTAAGTCAAACTTAAACGATGAATTATATAAAAACCTTAATTCATGAGACTCAATACTTGACTATAAACATTTATTACATAATATCTAAGGTAGATTTAAAAGTTAGTTACAATAGAGTGGTTTCAATATTAATAAAATACATAAAATATACATTCCAATGGTATATCGAATCAATAAAATCCAATATATTCTAACATCCTTCATAATGAATAATACTACTTTATGTATATCTCAAGGTTCTTAATTATTTCCATATAATAAAATAATATTTCCTCCATTTAAGATAATTGAATAATAAGAGGAATTTTACTAAGATCCAACCATCTTAATAATAACCACAGCTGACTTTACAATACAATTTTGATCATTTTCTGATAACTAGCATATCTTTTCAATAACTAGAAGAAATTCCCAATTATTGCTTATTACCATATTTTCCAACAAGTGATATAATTATGAAATAAGAATACTAACTATAAAAATGAACTACTTTATGATCACCATAAACTATATTCATTAACCAAAATAATTGTTCCCTTTTAATAACTTCAGTAATCACTTTATACTATTTTATATTTACTCATAACTTAAAATGTAAGCTATCTGAGGTATTCCTATACCAATCTCTTTGATAAACTCATATATTATCCTAACTTTATCTTACTGAATGAATTCAAATTAATTTTACAACAAATTCAATGTAATGCTCTTAAATATTATCATTTAAGTAATTATAATTTAATTTAATAAACATTAACTTATCAATTTTTGTTCTGTATAATATTCCCCATAATTTATGCATTTAGATATGACAGTGTTGTGAAAATAATTCGGACTAGAAACCAAGCCATTACTCTACATTTGTACTAAAACACTTGTTTATTTAAACAAATAACAATAATCCATAACAAAATTTTAACTATTACATATTATAACTAAAATATATATACACATATAATATAACTAGCATCTTTATGCAACTATTTACATCAATGAGAATTACTTACTCCTATATATTTAGCAATTACACTATCAATTTACATATATTTTCTAAATTTCTAATTAGTTATTGCAAGAATATATTACTTTTTTGTTCAGGTATTATTTCATTAGTTTTAAAATGTGGGTTCAATTTTCAGTTATACTTTATTCATTACACACTATATTATTCTTTTGCTTCATTACATATAATACTACTCTTTGATAAATTCTGATATTTTTGATTATATTTATAACTATACTAAACTTTATAGTTATGTTGTTAGTTTTATCATATAAAAATTAAAAGATTAACATCAGTAATGGAACCAAGATTAAACCACTATTTGATAATCATTCATTCTATTCATCATTTCTTTATTTTATTTTCATCATTGACCTCATTTTTATTTCCATCTGGTATCAATTCAAAAAAATTACTTAACCATGACAACATTTGTTTTGTATTTACTTCCATTTCACATGAAACAATTTTCCAAACCTTAGATATTATAATCTTTCTTTAAATACAACTAACTATGTTTGATGCATACCTTACTTCTCTTTATGATTAAAAATTCTGTAGATAAAAAAACTAATTTTTAATACAATAAAATATTACCAATATAAAATGGAGGCCTTCTTTTCCTTTTAAATAAGCTGTGCTCTCATGGTAAGTATTGATTTTCTCTTCATGATGCTAACGTAATATCCAGGCTTTTACATTAAGCTCTTATGGATTTTAACATCTCTATTTACGAAAATTTCTCACATTATGATATCTAAAACTACATATATGGGTGTCATTTAAACAAACCTCATTATGTTTTCCTATCAGTTCTTCAGTAAATTATACTTTAATCACATTAATTATATTCTGGAATGATAATTTACCTAACTTTAAAAAGGTATTGCTAGCATCCATCACCACAATAAATCAGCATAACAATATTATCTTTCTACTCTCATGACGATGTGTTACAAAACAAAGTATATGCACAACTCGACAAACCTCAATGTTTACTTGCTTATATTAAAACTGAAATTAAAACTTTTTTATTATTGTTATTATCTACTTTTATCCTTCACACATCTCATCCTTTCATATTGTTTTTCTTAAAACTTCGTTATTATACATTTTGTTATTATTATTATTCTTATATTTCTCGGTTCTTTAGCATGACACTATATTAATTATTAATTACTTCATACACTAGAGCATACAATAAATTAATTAAATTTTTTTTTTAACTTACAGTAAAACTTAAAGTATTATTTTACCTATTTCCAATCTTCTCTTTTCTTCACATTCATTACGTTCTCATCTTAAATATATCTTTTAAAATTATTAACTAAAATAAACCTTTAAATATAATACATACAACCATTTAACTTGATTAACTTAAGATCTAAATTATTATTGGCACTTGTATAAATTAATATCCAACGGAAAAAAAGTATTGTTAATTTTTTGTGATTCCTTCTCACAGATTTAAACATGATAGCCAATATTTCTTTGCACATTAGGATATTAAACTGTTAGGTTTGTTAATGATTCCAAATATCTTCCGCTCAACATTTTAAAATGACGCAGTAAATATAATAAACTGAAATCTCTAACGGTGCTGCTCTTTCAGACACTTTTCATTAGTTATATGCAATTATACATATGCGATTTTTTCGCATGCGTTAGTGAATCTGTAATTATATTATAATGTTTAATATGCCTGCTTAGTTTCGAGATTTGGTATTTTAATCTCATACTCATAGCTTTACCGAATAAAGATTGTTGTAATTTATTTTACGCATATGCAAATGAGCTTGAATTTTTAATTAGTTAGTCCATTGTTTGGAAAGAGCAAAGCATGCCTCTCTTCTATTAATGGCATTGGGATCATTTGCTATGTAAAAAATCTTCTTTGACTTTTCTTTTGGCATCACTCTTCTCTGTGCAAATTATTTGGGAAGAACTGGGTTCGAATACATGGCCTGTAGTTGCTTGGTGGTCTCAGAAGATTGATGGTCCTTCATTTTTAACCATGTTGTATGCATACCTGTGTTGGTAAATTCTTGTGTTGATGTTAGCCTGAATCACCGTAATAAGATGCCTGGCAGCCTAATTGAGGGCATGCTATTTTATAGATCATGTGAGGGGCTTGATGTCAGAATTTTGTTTATACACAACTATTAGACAAATTGATGGAATCGGCAAATAAAACAGTTAAGTCAAACATATATATTTAAATGTTATTTTTTTAAGTACCGATTACAAATCATTTTTACTTTAATCGTTCGGTTTGTTTTTATATTTTATACACGGATTTCTTTTCTTTATGAGAAATATTTATCAGTTTCTTGAAATTAAGTCTTGTAATATAATTTACAATCTATCTGACCGTTCTTTGTTGATTATCTCCTCTTCTAGAATTCTCTGGCGTTTACGTTGTTTATATTAATATAACTTATTATGGATAAATGGAAAACTTATCTCACCTGTATACTTTTATTTATTACTCAAAAATAAACATCTATTATTCTATTCATTTGATTAAAATTATTGTTATTGTAAAATATTATACATCCATCATTCAATAGTAATATTATATTTGTAACTTGAAGAATATAAGTTACTTTTTCTTCAACTTCCTCTTTCTATTATGTTATATTAAAGTTCTATACCTTTTCTTGCTTAATTCATGAAAGTTAGCTATTCTGATCTTGGTTTAAGTTTTTTTTTTTATTAAACTATCACTCAAGTTTTTTTTTTTTTAATAAGTAAATCAAGCAGAGATAAACCGAAAAATTGCTTATGCGATGATTGTCCTTTTTTTTTTTATTACTTGTACTGAATCACTTTTATCATTATTCATTTTTTTGTTAATATCAATAATATTTACTGGCAACTTTTTTTTTTTGTAATAGTACTTTTGAAATTGCAAATTGATTTCCCCAAATTTTGACTTGTGACCTTGATGAAGAAATTAGCTTAATTATTCCATTATTTACTTACTTCTATTAATAAATATAGTTTCACTTCTCACTATTATGTAAAACACAAAAAAAAAACAGTTATTTATAATTGTTTAATGAAGAAGAAGATATAAATTAATATTAAAGTTTATAAGCTTATCGTTTTCGATGATCCATGTTTCATATTCAATCCATGCCTCATATTCATAGCCCTATGAATATGAAACATGGATCCTTGAAAACGTTAAGCCTATAAACTTTATTATTAATTTATATCTTCTTCTTAATTAAACAATTATAAATAACTGTTTTTTGTTTTACTTCTATTAAGTACATTATTTTGATTCCATTAAGATAAATTAACCTATGGTTATATAAAACAAAATATTTTTATAATGTTATGAATTTTACCGGTAAAACAGACTTTTAGCGGCAACAATTTTTTGCCCTCTATTTTTAAAAAATTGAACTATATATTTTTCGTACTAAGTTTATCAAACTATAAATGTATTTTTTACATGAAGGTTAATAAAAAAATTATAAAAAACTTACAATTATTATGCATAGTTTTGAGCTATGGACATGAGGAATTTCCCAAAACTGTGGCATTATCATGCATAGCCCTAAATGCAAATTCCTGCAGGTAAAATGAAACAAAGCTCTGGTGACACCAAATTGGTATTTTAACTTATGCTTCGCTCTCATCCACATATTTTTCATATTATTAGTGTGAATAAATTCATCGTCCAAGTCAACAAAGTTGTCTTGGTGAATGATGACAGAGTGAAGATATATCCCATTAACTAGACCACTTATGTTGCTATACGCATGCCAACTGGCAGTGATTATATGCATACCAGGTAAAATATGTTGCTGTATGAGCAGTTTCAGAGTGGTAGCTGATTTATCTTCAATTACAGTTAAAAAAACACTTTCTTGACACTCTCTCTATCCTGCCGAATACCCAATGGCCTTCTCTTATTGCCCCACCCCCATGGTATTTTTGGCAAAAGAAATAGGACTCATCGATCTCCACTATCCATGCTTTGCCATTGTCATCAAATCTTCCAACAAGTGCTGGATTTCTGTTGAAATATGTAGCACATTATTCTCAGCAAAAATTACACCAGTCTATGACCACTCATTTGCTAACATCAGTCTGGAAAACAATTAAGTACATTGGCAAATTATTCACCCAACAAAATATTATTGAACAATGGTGTTCAAAGACAAATGGCTACAGGAAAAAAATGATCCACTTCTTATGGATGTACATTGGAGACACATTCTGCATTGCCATTTAACACAATCTAAGCTGTCCAGATATTTTACCAGTGAACACTGAATATTGCATCGCAGACATGGCATACTATTCTTCAATAAGCATCACTTGACCAGTCATATCATGATCAATTCTGGAGTTTGAAATTGTTGCAGCAGGTGAAGGGTATTCCAGCTTTCTACCAGAACAGCCACAATATCTAAAATTTCATTTTGGGCAACCAAAGAAGTGATAGAAATTTTTTTTGCCATTTTTGCCACTGCAAAAATTACACGTGGCAAAAGTAGTTCATAATTTTGACAGCATGGACTTCTTTTGTGACACTTGTTAAGTTTTGTCACATAACCTATATCAAAATTACACATACAAATGTAAGTTTTTTTTTAAATTTTATTTGTTAACCTTTATGTAAAAAATACATTTATAGCTAGATGTACTTTACAATTACATAATACGAATAACCTAGTTCAAAACTACGCATAAAAGGTAAGTTTTTTTTTTTTTTTATTAACCTTCATGTAAAAAATACACTTGTAGTTAGATACATTTAGTACAAAAAATATATAGTCTAATTTTTTTAAAAATAGAGGGCGAAAAGTTGTGGCCGCTAAAAGCCAGTTTTACCATTTTACTAATATTTCATACCACTATTTAATTTACTTACTCCTTTTTTTTCAATTGTCTGCCAAATCTATCAAAATTTCCTCCAATACTACGTGAAAATCATCTCCTTATTTCTGGTTGGTCGATAACTTGAAATTTGTTGCATGGTTTTTTTTTTGTGTGTGTGTTTTTTTTTTTATTTAACTTGTTATGTCAAAATTTAACATTAAAAACAAATTTAACAACTATTTTAAAATGGATTAAATCTAAACAACGTTTCAATTGAAACTTAAAATACATTTCTTTATTCAGCTTTATAGAATTATTTTAAGAAAATATTTAAAATGAATGATTTTTTTTATCATTATAATTATTTT
This sequence comes from Epiperipatus broadwayi, assembly GCA_028023455.1. Lineage (NCBI taxonomy): Eukaryota > Metazoa > Onychophora > Udeonychophora > Euonychophora > Peripatidae > Epiperipatus > Epiperipatus broadwayi. The sequence continues at coordinate 110,168 of JAQFVV010013381.1, forward strand.
AAAATATATTATTATTAACATTTACATACAGTTATATAAAACAAAATGACCACGAATAAAAAAAAATGTATTTATAATCTCTTTTAAAGTCTCTATTTAAAGTTATTTATTAAACTATTAATGCCAGATATATCTTTAAAATTTAAAATTTTGGACTATTTAATAAAGTGATCAAATAAAAGGTCACAATATATATATATATAGTTTGCAAATAAAAAAAAATGTTATTATTTTTATTTAAATCTGACTTTGTATTTTACTTTTAGCTAATATTTAAGACATAATTAATACTTCAGACATTATTAACCTCATACATTATTGTATCCTAAGATATTGTTTGATTGCAGATATTAAGTGGAGAGCAGGGATATATTTGCATAGAGTACTGGATTTAGCCAGGGTGTCCAATCTGACTTCATATAATACATATTAAACACACACATATATGTTAAGAAGATACATTATATTTAAAAAAGATAAATAATAACATATATATACACTATTTAATAACTTTTAAATAATTTTACAATAGATTAAATACACATATGAGAGATATATACAACACATTATAATAAATATATTTAATTTGAAACGTACATATTGTTATTATTTGGGCTAAATTCGAATTCAGATATTAGAAATAATAATATTTAATAAAATTAAATCAGATTTTGGTGGAATAACATCGTAACTTTTACTCCATACTGGATCTACGTTTAGTTCTAGGTATAAATTATAAATGAATTTTTTTCTCTCTAGAGCTCTCATGGTTTGAGTCTTTCAATATCGTTACCATATATATATACTTCTCGCTTTTTTTCAAATTTGCTTTTTCAATTCATTGAATTATCCTGTTCACTTTTTTCAATTTCTTAATTATGTTTTGATTTTTTTTAAACATTATACTCATAATGTATCTTTTCGATATGTGGGTGATCAAGTGTGTCAGCAATATGAGATAGCGTGGATAGTTGAGGGTTGTGTAAAAGTCTGAGTCAAACCCCTATATATTATATATTGGAGTGCAGATATGAAAAAGCCTGTATTGTAGAAAAAATACCTATATTACGTTACTGTTGATTTCGACTATTAGCTTGTCTATACGTTTATACATTTATCGACTTTATCAGTTAGCTTATACTAATTTTTTTTATCATTTTCCCTTACTTTCTGTTTATCCTATATTATTTCTTCCAATTTTTCTAGAAATTCTTTTTAATTTTTTGTTTCATTTTCACAGCTCTTTGTTTTTTTTTAATTTTTATAAATAATATTTTTCAACATTTTTCTTTAATAATTCTTCTTATTTATTATCATTATTTTAATTATTTCTTCAAAATGTCTACTTTTTTCTGACTCATCACTTACTTTATTATCTTTATTTAAAACATTTATTCCATTATCTATCTTCCTATCATCTTATTTGTTTTAATATCTATAATAATATTTTTTTAAACTTTTAGACAACTTTTAGACATTGCTTTTATTTAAGATATTTTATTTTTTCGATTTTTTTTTTCCATAAATTTTTCTCAGTTTTTATATTAACCTTTAAGATCTTATTTCTTGCTCATTTATCTTTTTTTAAAAAAAAAGCATTAATATTTTCAGTAGTAGATTCAGGGTCAGTTAGCTTTGTAACTTATGCTCAATTTTGCATTTCTTTAATTATTTTCTATTTAATTTTATTACTTTAATCAATAATTGTTTTCAGATCTCCTTTTTGATGACTGTTACTTATACTGATTTTTTATAAATATTATATATAATTTGCTTGTTCATATATCATTTTTTAATGAGCTGAAACATAACTTTCATATATTTTTTATTACTCTAATTCTTAATCATTTTCATAATTGTTTAATTCTGAATTATAATTATAATGACCCTGCTTTTTGATGCATTAGCTGTCTTGATTATGTAGTTGACTTATTATTTTTATAATCAGACAGAATGCTAGATGTTGGTTTAACAGCATGCTTTCAATTATATTGGAATTTATTTGATATAAACAATGATATAATGAGATCATTTCTATATGATTTACATTTAAATCGTGAAAATATACAATGGTCAAAATTTAAGGATATGACTTCACAATGACGATTGGTTTTCATTTTCACTCCTCACATTTTACAACCATAGGTATGTAATGATTTTGTTTATATAATATTAATAATAGTATGCAACTTTTTAAAATAAAATCAGCATTTATATATTTTAGAGGATATGAATTATCAGAGTAATTGATTCTATATCAGTCGAAAACACTTGCTTTAAAGATCATTTATTAACTGTTTTTTTATGAACCTAAGTTTTTATAGTGTAGTATGAAACATAATCATTATTTAATTAAAACATTTATCACTGTCGAATATATTATGGGGCATCGGGAAATAATTATTGTGAATCAATATGTACATTATTGGATCACAATTACATTAGGCAGCATACTATATAATTGCTACACCTTGTCTAAATATTAGACAACAATAGTTATAAGGTCAAATCAAATCATATCCTGTAAACAATCATATATATAAAAAACAACTTCTGGGACTAATAAATAATAAAAATATTATCACAGAGCAAATAATAAATAATATTTTTTTAAACAGTGGAAAATGAGCATGGGTTGCTGACATTTTTCATACCACATTGAACAAACTAACTACAAATTTACCTATTTATTTACTAAACTCAATACGTATATTTAATAGTATGAATGTTCAAGTGTAAATCTAGCAGGTATATTGTATTAAATTTCATTTGCACATTATTTAATTCAATAATAATATAAAGCTATTTCTTACTAAGAATTAGTAGTTAAAATTGTATAAAATATGATAATTCTAAATCTGTTTTAATTATAACCTATCCTGAACGAAATCGTTCATTCCCTAATTGATATTAAGGATAAGATAAAATCAGATATAAAATTAAATTTTAGATCATAACTTTAGAAGTCAGTCATCCATATAATAACACGAGCATATTAATAAAATTATAAAAATAGCAGATATAATCTTACTTATATAATTATTTCTATTCCAGTAAAATTGATTTACATTTCATATATTCTACACAAATTATTATTTTTTAGTTGTAAAATTTATGAAAAAAATATTTTACACAACTTTTGTAAATGATACTTAGATTGTCCACACGACTTTTTTTTTTATTATCTAAAGTTAATATAATTCCTATAATATTTTATTTCTGTCAAGCAGACTAAAAATCTGATTCTTTCACTTTTTCTAAAATGTAATTATTCATTTATATAAGACCCATTAGGATCTATTAATATACTGGTTCTTTGTGTAACAGAATTATATAATAAATGTATCATTTACGATTAGTAAAGCATTTACGATTATTAATATGACAGCACAAATATCAATAATCTCAATTTACATTTCAACCCAAATAAAAGGGTAATATTGAAGTGTGTAATATAATATCAAAGAAATGAGAAATATATTTTTATTACATTAAATACAAGAACTAACTATTTACAACATTAGAAGTAAAAATATCCCATGACGATTAAATAATCAAAGGCAAATATTACAGTTAATGCAATTCTCACATTAATAATGAAAGGCTTTAAACTGTAAATAAAATAAAAAGTGATAAAATTATAAAAAAATATTTAAGACAGAAAAAAAGTTTAAAATAGACAGTGTGCAAATGAAAAACGATTGAAAAATCAATATAAATGGTAATACAGTCAAACGTATTAAAGAAATGATTAGTATTGAAAAACATTATAAAAGTAGAGCAAGGTTCCAATACACACACACAATGGAAGAGTATTCTACTCTTTTAATATTAAGTTTCTATAATAATTTTAACTGTGGCTAGACAGGCACGGATATTTATTTACCAGTTTGTTCTGCTCATATATTGGCAACTGTGAAAATAATTTGTATCCTATTCTTTTCAAATTTATTTACCATGATGAGATAAAAATCCAGTTGAAGTTCTTATTCAATTTTTTTCTAAAAATGTAGTCTTTTTGATGTCTGGATATAGGAAATAAATGTCTAGTCATTTCTACAATTGTCATATTTTTTGTGATGCTGTAACAAAAAACCCAAAGAAAATAAAGAAGTCAAAGAAAAATAATCAATTGATTACCAGAGGAATGTAACAAAGAAGAATTTGCTCATATATTGAGCATTTATTAAGCATAATTAAAAAAATGTATTAGAAAAATATTTTAACTTCTATTATGTATAGCTAAAGCCATTGCATGTCAGATGCCTTAATGCTAAATTGACAATTATATTAAACATGGAAGAAAAGAGAGAATAGAACACCTCATGTATCTTGAACTCAACAGATACATAAAACTACAAGAAAACTTGGTAAAATTATGGTAAATGACTTTAAAATAAATAAATATTTGCAAAACAACTCATTTTTCTCTGGCTTAAAAATTATTATCAAAAACCTGAATGTCTATTATTTTAAGAATTACATTATGTTACTATAGTCGACATTTTAAAGATAACATCAAAATTCTTGTTGGATAAATTGTTACTAATAAACATAGTACAATGTTATTTTATGAAATATCTTAGATTGATGGCTTAATGATCTATCTCTCCATCATATCTATGTTCTAAGGTTTAAGAATAAATAAAAATACTTTGAAATATTTTTAAGTCATAAGCAAGTTAAACGTTTTTTATCCAACAGACCAAATCTGATCTAACATCCATCAAATATTTATTAATAGATGGGCATATGATTATAATTATCTAGGAGGTATGAACCACCGATTTGGTGAAGGGCTCTGTATAACAGATACATGGCTCTGCTCTGTTGTGGTCTTCATCTTTATTAGATAGAATATCATAATACTGTGGAAGATTAGTAGTTACCAATATTTTTATGGGCAAAACAATTAATGCATAAAAATAATTATGTATTTAATATTATAATGCATTAAAAATAATTACACTCTAGAATTACATTTATTTTATACATACCTTCAGGAGAAAGATCATACATGGCAAACGGTTTTCTTCGAAATGTTATTTCTTGTAAAATTATAGCAAAACTGTAAACATCTCCTTTCTGAGTTCCAGATGTTGATTCATTTTCTGAACGCAGTAACTCAGGAGGTTGCCACAATAATTCTATATATATATAGTGGTAAATATATTTATAACAATCAATTCCAATTATTTTTGATATTTTTATTTTTTTTTAAATAAGCAATGAAAGTCTTTTTTTTTAAAATTGTCTACTAATATTTCACCGTTATTGCTTAAAATGAAATTGAAAAAAGTAAATAAATACAAATTAACATCGATTTTTCCTTAATTACATGATAAGTGAATTTATTAACTTATTACTTATTTATGTCAAAATATTACAATAATTTAAATACATACACGTCTATATATATATATATAATACCCTTTTTACTAGGTCCAAATAGGTTTACTAAGTTAATTTTTGAAAAATTTTAAATTAAGGGAAAAACTTAAATAGTATAAATGCTATATAAGGTTGATAAAAATTTTAAAACTTTGTTAAAATAAAGTTAAGAGTTATAAATGTTTAAAAACTATGCTTAAATGCTAAAATTATAAAGTAAAAGCTAAATATTATGATTTTTGTATGGTTGAAAAAACTGGCCATAGTAAAATAATATAGTAAAAGACCTATTAAACAAAGTGACAAAAGCTAATTTTAAAATAATGAGTTAAAATTAAATAAGGTAATGTATTTTAAATAAAAATTAGATTTAATATTTATATTATAAATTATTTATTAAAAGTATTATTCCAAATTGTATTATTATATTATTTTTTATAATATAATATTTTGTAATTAAATGTTTAAGATAATTTTGTTTTCAGACAGTAAATGTAAAAAAAATTGCTACATATTGTCTGGTTTTAAAGTCATGTGACCAGCAACTACACATACTTTGTGCTTGCAAGGTTTCTAAAAGAAAGTTTCAAAATTATGTTCAGAATTGTTTAAAAAATTGAAACATTTGTGTATCATGAAAATAAATGTTAGAAAAATTATTTAATTAGATAGCTTTAAAATAAATTTAGTTAGTAAGTTAAATTTTAAAAATAGATACATTAAAATTTAAATATTGAATAAATTGATAAAGTATTATTTCAAAGAAATAATTACTTTAAAGTGTTTAATTTGTTTAAATAAAATTATAAAATTATTTTAGAATTAAATTTTGTAATAATATTTAATATTTTAGTATGAGTCATAAATTTTATTTCTAAATTTTAATAACCTAAACTTCACAAGTATGTAAATTAAATCATAAGTTGAAGATTAAACAACCAATCAGCTAGTAAGTTAGATCTGGTATAAAAGTGGATGTTTTCATTTATTTACTTACGTGCTTCTTATTAACTTGTTAACTTATTATCTTATTATCAATATTATTATGATATCAACATATATCAACATTGGAGTATTACTTAGTCTACTTCATAATAATATTAATTTTTAAGAAAAGTTTTGAAGAAATCAATTTATTAAGTCAAAGTAATATTGCATCCTTAAATTAATAAATTCTGTACTAGTTATTTTTATTGAAGCTTAAGCCAACTTCACAGTAAAACTATAGATTAAAACCAAAGATAATGTGTTTAAAAGAATTAGCAACAAAAATACAGCTGATAAAGGAAAGTATAGTTTTAAACATATTATGGAAGAATTTGTATAATTATTTATTTTTAATATTTTGGATATTTGCAAGAATGTTGTGTAGAAATATTTTTCAAAGAACAGGCATGTTTATGCATTATAGTTTAAAAAATCTTAAAGTCTTTATTTGGATGACAAAAAAAAAAACTGAAAAACTAAAAAAAATAGTATTTCTTAAAAATTGGAAAATATATTTAATATTGAACCTATAAGGAAAATATATCATTTATGCTTACATTAGTAATGCATAGGTTTTTTAAAAAAAGTTGCAGTAAATCTTTTAAAATATTGTCTTAAAAGTTATTACAAATCTCTCTTGAAAAAAAAAAAAAACTGATTAAAAATAAAAACTGATATTATTACGGATATAATTATTATGACAAATTGTTGTTAAAAGATACCGTTAATTATTGGTATAATATAAAACTGTTTTATTTTAACTTATTCATCATAAAAAGAAGTAAATGGATAATTAATAGAATAAATATTATCCTAACTAAAGAAATATACCATTATAAAAGATTATATATCTGCATTATTATAAAATAATATTTTTGAAAAACCTTTTCCAAGTGATATCACCTTAATAGCTATTATCCTGGAAAGCTACAGACAATAGACTGTGTTTTATAGACTTTCAGAACAGGATGAATAGCCAATTTTCAAATACTTTGGGATTGAAAAAGTCGACATTATATATATTTTTTGTTTGTGAACAATCATGTGCCTAGGAGGCAAAAAGAGCTCTTAGTTTAAAACTTTCAGACGGTATGCCAGATGAACTTCTATGGAAATATTGGACGGAAAAAGAAAACTTTTTAAAATTGAACTTTATGAAGAAAAGAGCTGGAGTTTAGTAACTATAATTATTATCATTTTACGCACTAATTGTTGTATTAAGTTTTTTAGTGTTAGGGTAGAAAAGATTACACTTTAAATATTTTTATTTATTCTAACAAAATTAATATTTTAATATTTTGTAAAGTTTTTTCATAAACATTTTAAAGATATGATAGTGTTATGTTGAACGACTGTTATTATTAATTGATATGTTTTCTTATGTTAAATATTGACCAGATGTCTATAATATTGACTGACAAGTGTAGTGCACTAGGTAAACTATATAAAATTTATTAATTTTATATGATGTATATTTTATTATTTTCTAGAATTGCTTGGAATATTTTATGATATTGCTTTATCATATGAATGTATGAACGTGTGTGTGTGCGTTAATTACACATAAAACTTCATTATTATTCTAAGATAACCATGATTTTAGAAAGATATGCATACATTTTCTTTTATATTACCAATGTAATATAATTTATTGATAGTCATTTTTTTATATGATTCTTTAATGGATGAACCCTACTTTTGGAAATATTTTGAATATTGATTTTAATATTTAAAAACAAAATCATTTATATTTTTATTGATGAGTTGTTGTTTTTTTAAGTGAATAAAAGCTTTTCTTGTAGTAGTTTTAGATTGTTAAAGTTGTATGCGAATTTTGTTTGTTAGTAATGCTACTTATTTTTGCGATGTAGGTTGTTAAATCTATTGTGAAGTTTTAATCGATAGTGACTTTGGGAGTATGTAAAGAAACATTTGGATGCTTATATGTAGGATCTATGGAGAAGATAGGAAAGTAACGTATATTGTTATCTTAATAGTTTATGCAAGTACAGATAACGTGGTCCTGTGTCTTGTGTATGTTTTCCATGGACAGTGTTGTTTCTTGATATTTTGTATTTCAAAATGTTCGAGTGAGTTTTGAATAAATAGCCTGGACATTATTATTATATTTAAGGTATTAGACAGAAAAGTCATACCTCTTCATTTACACTGTTTCCATATAGATTATCCAATATATTTTATACTAATGAGTCTTTACTTTAATTATTTCTTCATGCCCTATGCATCGTATCACTATCTTAATTTCAACAGTTATTACATCGTATTGCATTGTATTTTATGAAAGAAAATAATGAATAATTTTGGTTTTTAGTATTGTTATTTTGAAAGGAGATGAGATAGGTTTTTCTTGTTTTGTATTAAGGTCAAATACAAATGAAATTGAATATAAATGCTAACAGTGAATAATAAAGAATCATAGATATTTTTCATATTTTTATTAAACTATTTTTAAAACTATAAAAGAGATGACAACTATTCACGAGATTCTTGAATAATTTTGATATTTTGATTTTTATGTATTAATGCATATTTTTGAAAAAATAAAACATCCACAATGGACAACACAAAATACAATACATGCTTGTATTTTATGAATATTTTTTTTATATTTTTAAACGTACGTGAGACACACATATAAGGATTTTTATTTAAAGAATAGTACCAAGCAAAATATGTAGAAGAACACCAATATTATTATTATTATACTAAAGTCAATTTTATTTATCAGAATGAACAAAGAAAAAATATTTAAAATAACACTAACACTATTATAGTAGATAAGTTTAATTTATTTATTGTAAGAATATTTGAACATATCTTAAAGATGAGTATGTTTAAGTATTTCATATTTTATATTTTTATGTACACTTATAAAAACCACATGGTCTAGCTATGTATAATTAATAGATATTTTATTAAACTATAAGAGTAGTCTTAAATTTGTATTATATTTTAAATAAATGTGCTATAAGTCGGTGTAAAGGCTTATTTACTTGTTGATTTATTGTATTTTATTATAATGTGAAAGTATGTAACCTAATTGATCTAAATTAGTTTTAACTGAAACACACAGGCTTATTATATACCTGTGTCTATATATGTAATATATAAGGTATATGAGCACAGACTTTCACATGACCCACCTCTCTCCACACTATCTCATAGCACTGATACATATATGGTGAAAAGATAAATAATCACCAATATACATATTTCATGCTAAACCAGCAATCATCAGTTGGTCCAGATTACAATCTCTACACATATATGCTTTAAGTGCTTAGGTATATATTATGATAGTCAAACCTCATACTTCGATGGACATGTCATCATGGATGTGACAAGAATCTCGCCCTCAGGGTAGCCTTTGAGCATTCCATTATCAGATTTTCAATTGGATGGACAGTTGAAGAGTTGGAGTGTGGAGTAGATTGAAGCCTGTCCATTGAAGTATGTGGTTTGGCTATCTTAATATATATATCTGAGCACTTATAGCATATATGTGTAGAGATGGTAATCTAGATGAAATGATGATTGTTGGTTTAGTATGAAATACATATATTGGTGATTATTTATCTTTTCAACATATATGTGTTCAAGTGTATCAGTGTTATGAGATAGTATGGAGAGTGGTGGGTCATGTGAAAGCCTGTTCTCATATACCCTATATACTAAATTAGCTTTATATTTGTTAGGTTTTATTAAGGACGATTGTAAATAGTGCATATAGTTAATTTTAAATGTATAGGATAATAAAATTTATTAAACTTGTTTTTATAAAACTTTGTGTTATGTTGATTTATTCACCATCACAAATACATGATTGACAGACACCAAAATAAACATAATATTTGCACAGTACAGATATAATTATTTATTTTAAGAAATCACAATGATTCAGAATATAATATATGGAGACATTTTTTTTTGCATTAATATTATTATTATGGTCATAATTAATTGCATAATTTATTGCATAGAATTTTAACGTTGTTTGTTGCCACTTATCTTCAGATTGTATCAGATTATGCCACATATTCTATTTAAAATGTCACTTGAGAAATAAAATAATTGTATTACTTGTTGTTGTTGTTAGTTACCATAATAATGAACAGTGGATGAGATTAATAATTATTTAATGAAGATTATTTATTATTGTTATTATTATTAGTTAGGTGTAGTTGAAGATGATATAAAATCCCTTATCATACCTAACTACAGGAAATTATAAATTGATAGAGTTATTTTAAAGAACCTGAGATAATTATAATTGCATTGTTTTTAATAAAGAGATTATAATTTATTTAGTAACATGATACTAAATTGATTATTATTATAAAGTCTTAAGAATGCTATTAATTTATTATTATTTGAAATAATAGGGTGGGGGTAGTATTCTTATGCCATTGAGGTTGTATCTTGTGGGGTATTGGCTCAATGTAATTCTTTATTGCTTGACCTTTACCTTATTGTCTCATGATTTATTAATATTTTATTTATTTAATTTTTCATAAATTGAACCATATATTCCTTTTTTTTTTTTTTTTTTTTTTATAAAATAAAGAATTTTATTCAGAAATTTGGTTACAATATATGATAATAGTTAAACATAGGATATATTACATGATAATCAGGGGGAAGAAAGCTCAATATTGATATCTTGTTTGACACTAGCCAAAAGAACTAATATGAAGCATATCAGCAAGGAATGAGTCCAGAATAGTATCTTGTTGATATAGATGACCACGCTTGTATGTCTCACATAGTTCAGTGGTAGGTCTAATCCTTTGTCCATGCTCCACATGACCAAGTCGACCCTTCATATTGGAGGTTATTCCCATAACAACTCAGGATCTGGGCAATAATCATGCAGAGCAAGATGAGTTATCACAAAGGGATGCAGGCCATTCAGCCTCAAATTATTCTCCAGGGAAGGAGATTTCTATTCAGAAGTGAAAGGAACCAGCTTTGGGGTCCAGATCAATAACCTCCATGTAGAGTCATAGATGTAAGAGGGGGCCAAATTTTGGTCCCTTTTCTAAATTTTTTCCATTTTGTTAATATAGAGCTCGAGCGGACATTCTAGTGCATGATTAAAGATGAGCAGCACCGTGTGTACCATAGTGAGAACAGTACAAATGTTGTTATTCATATCTCTGTGATGGATCCACATAGTGTATTGTCAATGAGAGTTGACAGGGCAGGCATATTGTTATTTAACATAGAGGCTATAAGGACTCTGTAGGGGTGAAGGGAAACACAGTGGCAGAGAAGATGAAGACAAGTTTCATCCTCTCTGAGGCATAGTGAGCAAGTGGATTCTATGTTTGAGAATCCTCAGTGATGCATCAGAAAGGGTTTAGTAGGTAAGGCATTAATATTTATCTTCATCAGGAAATCAAAATATTTGGGTTCAAGGAACCATCGCTTAAATTTCTTGATTAGCAGATGGTTGTTAAGCCTGAGGATAGTTGATCCTGCATAAACATCAGGATTAAGGATGTAGTATGCATCCCAGAACTTGATTTTCATTGAGGACAATTTTATAGGAAGCATAGTATAGTTCGAGATAAGACATGCGAGGCTACCATCCAGGCTTATCTGTGGGAGTGACCTCTCTGGAATGTGAGTAGTTAGGATACTGCAGACACATTCTGCAGAAAGAATTGTAGAAACATTGAAACATAAAAGTATCTATGGAATGTAGGTGTAATCCATTGAGTTGCGTGTGTTTCTGTAGATTTCTCAAGCTTATATTTGCACTTTCCCCATCCCTAATCAGATCAGTGCCCATCTTGTGTATTTTCCTGATGAAGACTTTGATAAAATTGACTACTGGGGTGAAATAGGATATTCTAGGGAATATTAGTATGTTGATGAGGCATATATTACTTATTAATCAGTTATAGCTAGGTAAATAGTAGATATTATCATAGGATATCTTTATTATTGATTATATTAAGATTATATGTATTTTAGTGAGCATAATCATTTTATCTGAGCTAGTCATATTTTTCTATTATTATATCAACTCGATGGTGAGTGTATATATATATAGGTGGGGAGTTAGATAGATAGTTGTGTTGATGGGTAGATAGATAAATAGATAGAAAAGTAAATAGATCAATAGATATGTTTGCAGATGTATTTTCATTGTTCCGAATGTTTATTCAAATATATAGAAAAAAGATTACAGATCGGGAGAACAAATACATTGTTTTGTCTCTAAAAGTTTGCTTAAAATTTTTTAAATTTTATTATTATTTTAAAAACAAATAATTGATTATGATCTACTTAAGGATTTCAAACTTTATGTTATAAGATTTTTCGAAATATGAAAGATTAAAACAAAGTAAATCTCCACTGGCTAACTTGTCAATCAATAAATTTACTAAAATATCTTGGGATTGTTGTATTGGGAAAAAAATGTTGAAATAATTAAAGAAAAAGTTGGACATTTGTGTCCAAGTCTTATCAAATAATGTCTGAACTGAAGGAAAATATTGTAAGTACCATGTTGATACATAATTTGTTTAGTAAACGAGATATAACATTTCTGCATTTTGACTATCAAAACAGTTATGCAATATTGAAGTGGAATCAATGGCTGAATAACTAGAAAATTATTCATGACATTGTTATATGTATAGATTTCAAGATAATTGAGAATAATTAGGAATAAATAATAATGGAAATATTTGCATATTTAAAAAACGTGCTTAGTATTAAAATGAAATCTATAAATGTATATCTGAGTGAGAATTTTAATAGAAGATCTAAACAGATATTATCAGTGAGTATAAATTTCACATATAACATAATTTTTATGATGTTATATATATGGTAAATGAAAGATTAAAAGATAGAATGATGTGTGGATGTAATTCAAAACCAAGGAAAAAGGAACGTTTTGAGTGAAAGGTTATATTTATATTTGTAATAAATCATAGTGGGCTACAGGGAAAACGAATGAATTAACTATTAAAACTGACAATGAGAAAACATAATAAGCTCAGTAAAAGAAATTAAATAATTACTGGAGACAACTAATAAAAATAACTGCATATGGGAGGAACAAGAGTGAAATAAATCAATGGAAGTAACATTTTTTTATTTGGATTAGTTATTTTAAAAATAATGATAATGTTTTGTTATAACAAGAAACACACATAGACAATAAAGAATAGCCTACATTCTATAATTAATGTAGATGTGCTAATTCATAGGCAAAATTTAATAAATGTAAAATGATTATATAAAATATTCCATACAATAAAATGATTGTGTCATTATACTATCCCTCTGACAAATTATTCTGTCTGTTTACCCATCAATAGAATATCAGAAGCTATTTTTAAAATGAGAGATAAATTTTTATCTCTCTCTTTGTCTAGATAAATGACATTTCATATCTTTTCAACCAACTGGGAAAATAAAGAATATATATATATATATATATATATATATATATATATTCTTTATTTATTTGCCAGTAATGGCACAATATATATATATATATATATATATATATATTGTGCCATTACAATTTAGTCACTAGATAAATTTATAGTCATGTGCATGTAGAAAAGGTAAACGAAAATCATCATCACATTTTTATATAACCATAAAGGAAGTTGTAGGGCATCCAAGTTTAAACCCTACAAGGTCCAGTTCTAAAATCTTTAAACAGAGAGAGAGTGGGTCAACAATTATATGCTTTATTTGTTTGTGTTTTGAAAGAAAGGTAATACACACATTTAAACTATTTAATATTTAGTTTTTCTGTTAAAAACCAAAGTTATAATGCATACGTATAGGCAGTGTATGTGTAAGCTATTTAATTGTTTTATATTTCAAATATTCAACATTTTAACTTTCTTTAAAACTAACTTATGCTTGATCAATTCTAATATCTTATTCTATACTTCTATTTTGCTTTTCTATAATTGTAATTGGGATTTAAAAGTTACAGATTTAATTAAATAATAGGGTTATAATTACTAAGCTAGCAATTATATTATTTAATGTTAGTTTATAAATGATTTGAAACAATGAAGTATGTGTGTACATTACATACAAAAATTTACATTTATTAAACATTGAAAGAAAAGGAAGGGTTAGATCTGTCAAATTATTTTTTTGTACAATTTTATGTTAAAAGAGGAAATCTGTTGAATCAGATATCTATTTTTGTAGCAATTTTGTTTTTGTAAATGATTGTTTGTCACTTTGGGAGCTTAATCTGCGTGGGAACTCTATTTTGAAATTGTCTTATCTTAAGATCTAAAGAAGGAAGCTCAAAAATTTGAAATGTTACCTAGATGTAAAAAAAAGAAAGGAAATAAGGATTAGTCTATTTTTTTTTAAAACAAAAGTGTCTGAAAAAAGGATTAAACTTTTCAGTTGAAAATAAATTAGAGATCTAATTAAAACAAATTTGTCCAAAAATAGCAAGTGACGCTATCTCTGATTGGTTAAGTTAGCTAAAAATTGGATATAAAAAGCTGTCTTGAAGAATTATTATTATTGTGATTATGATTCAGATTATTAGACTATTAAATTGAATATTGAAAATATAAGAAATGGCTGGCTAGAAAAATTATATGTATGTCCCATCTTTGCCAGACCATCTGGGGGAAGCTGCACATCACATAGGAAAGAAAAGATGTTGTGTCTAAAATAATATTCTACACCTTTCAACTGACCAGAGAAATAAGATGTTTTTAATAGAAGGAAGAAAGCGTTCACCTGCATTCAAAGAAGATGAATTAATCTACTGATAAATATTAATCATCAAGTCCAATTAATTGTTACAACAACTGATTTTAAACTCAAGAAAATTTATAAATGTGAAAACAACTGCTGTATTTCATCCACATGCTTGACAGGAAGAGAAGAAAAATTCATATAATGATTTCCAAATTGTCCACTAAAGCAAATAACCTCAATAGAGTCATCATCATCAAATAGTTATACACCTCAAGAAAGAGATTGTTCCCACATAAAACGGAAATGGTAGCTGCAGAAATATAGACATTATACAAGACAAGTTTGAACCTTTGGAAATTCGCAACAAACAAAAGATCGGTAATATGACTTTTTATATCTATTTTCTTTATGATATCAGAGTCTTAATAAACATTTTAGCAATAAAGTGGTAGATTTTATTTAAAGAACTTTTAAAGACTATTCAGATCGATTAAAAACAAGAATGTCTTACTAATAATAACTTTGAGCTTCATAAATGATCTTGAATGTATCAAAATTATTTGTTTATTAATTTTACAGTTATGAAAAATATTAATGTGTAAAACAATTTTTTTTTATGGTATTATAATTTTAGTTTTAACTAATATATTATTATTATGTTGGTTTTAAATAATATTTTATTATGGGATAAAACACGCACATACATAATAATATTTTTATATGTGTATAATTGTGAGTGAATGTGAAGTAACAAGTAGTATTAGAATATTAGATTATTTTGTTTCAAGTCAAGTATCGCATTTCAGAGGTAGAAGAGAGGGGGAGAAAATAATTTAAAACTTGTTTCTAAATCTTGCTCTTTCAATTCTATTAACATTTTTTTTAACATTCTACTTACATATTAGATTTATAAAGTATGTGTGCTAATGAGCAGATAATAATTTTTTTTCTTGAAATACTTTTCTCATGGAGTGAAAATCATGGTCAATGTGACATCCAACTTAATACAAAATACATTTGAAGGGAAAGGGGGAAGAACTTGAAATTAATCTGACGATTGTTGTATAATCAATTATTATTGTTATTACTATTCATGTCAATTTTCATGTTTATTTATAAATTTTTATGTATATGTTAGAAATGCAGTAATAAATATTAGTTTGTTTTATTAAACAAGGCATATATATTTCATTATGTGTAGTCTTTGTTAAGTGTGATTATTCATCATCAATGGTTGAATATTAGTTATTTAAGATATAAGTAAGTATGCTAAAATTAAGCAATAATTATGAATTTCTTTATAAAAATTAGTTTTATGTTTAGGCTTAGTCCTAGAGCTGTAGTTGAAACCCTTGTCATTATCGTTATTATTATCATCATCATTATCGTCATCAACGTTTTAATTAATGAGCTGTTTAACTGTTTAAAGGCCATAAATAAATATTGATTTTATAATATTTAGTGATTTCTTAGTATTATTATAACCACATCCCATCATCTATTTCATGCAGGGATGAGTGAATTGCCATCCTAAATTAGTTATATATAATCTGAGCTAGTAAACTTATAAAAATATTGAAACACATTTGTTATGTAAGATCTAAGAAATGATTTATGTCTAATATACTCCACTTTGGTTTAAAGATGTTTTACTTTTACCTAAATATTAGTGCATATAGTGATATGACTCAAAAAGCAAAATCTCCCATTTTTATTAGAAATAAAGTACCAAAAAAGGGGATTCAAACCTGGTACATGTGAAAGGTTATTAGATATAACCGTGTCTAGATTCAGATAATCTAGTGGCGCCCTGCTAGACCATATTCACTTAGTATTTGTTTGAACATGCACTTAACATCAAACCAAGAAATGAAAGTGGACAAGATCTACTGTCTGTATACCTGAGTTATATTTTATTGAATTACTAGTGTACTCACCTCACGTGATTTCATATACCTGAGTTATAATACTTGTTATTAATAAATTTGCTTATAATAATATACTGAATATTTTGGAATCTATATCTTTTGAACCATCTTTAATTATATTACAATGGATGCCCAACTGGGGCTTGATATTTTACCATATACCTGAAAAGGGAGTCTAGAGAATGATAGGAGATGTGTGGTTAAAAATAGAGAAATTTTTTTAGTAAAATTTTTTTTTTCCAGTAAAAATTTTTTTTTACAAAATTTTCTTGGCCAAACAGCTTATGTTAGATGATGATGTTTAATATGATTTAATTTTTCATTGATGATGATAAAATGGGTACAGCCAAAACAGCTTAGGTTTGTTTTATCAATTTTGAAAATAGAGATGAATATCACAACTTAAGACAAAGGTGAAATAAATAATATAATTTTTTTTTTGTGGAACATTAAAATGATTTATTGCCAGATAGGATAGGCATAGTAATAGTGATAAATTATGGGATAGTAGTCTCATGTGTGTTTGGGGGGTTCATTTTATAAAAAGTCTATGATTTTAGAGGTTTGATTGGATGGTTGATCATTGGAGTTTGGTTGGTTAGATTGCAGTTTTGATGATGAGTGGAGAGTTTTGTCATTGCCTTGAGAATGCTATGTATTTCGTGTAACTTATGAATGATCAAACCCATTCACTGCTCCAACCCAATTTATATGTTATCTTTATTTTATCATAAAGCAGTTAACAGTAGTCCTGCCATGATATCAGCCTATAAGTCTCCAAGAGAAGAGAGCACGGCATAGTTTTCCAATCATTTCCGATCTGTTATTCTTATGTTATCATGAAGCAGTTAACAGCAGTCCTGCCATGATACCAGCCTATAAGTCTCCAAGAGAGAGAGCAAGGTTTCGTTTTTGTAGTCTATAATAAGCAGGGCATTCCTTGATACTTGCCACATAAGACTCCAAGAGAGAGAGCAAGGCATAGTTTATCTATTTTAGCTCCTAAGACTTAATACTTCTTTTATTGCAACAGAGTTTGCTTCATTCAATCAAGGGTTGTAGTAGTTAATAGTGACTGAATTGGGAGGATCTTCTGAGTGCTCGTGATACATTGTGTGATTATAGTGTTGTGACTGAATTCTTTTATTTATCTCAGGATTGTGAACTGCTAGTCATTCTGTGGACTGTCAATATCTGTCGGATTTCTAGGAGAATGGATGAATGTATAATTTGGGCTATTACAGACAGACATGCACTATATAGATTATTGTTGTGTAGTTCATTAAATAAGGATATTAAAATTTTTTTTGTTGTATTTGTAATGCATGATAAGGTGAAAAGCAAATCAGTGAGTTAGTCAAAGATAGGTGTCAGACAAGGAGAAGATGTGTAGATTTTTGATGGTCAGGGAAGCACAGATGTGATATATATAGTTTTATAACATGAGTGAACTAAATTATAGTATGGAAGAGGTTATGGAAGAGGAAGGTGCCCCAATACCAGGAATCAGTGATCATTTTCATACTGAAGAAGAGAATGGGGAGGTTTTCTTAAAACAAACACAAAAGGAAAGAGAGGAAGTAGAGGAAGATGCCTTTAATGTTAGTAGCAATAATACAGCCTCAAGTGTGGAAGTAGATGAGGAGCCGGAATTTGGCCAGATTCAGATAGAAAATAAAGAACTCTCAGACATGAAATTAATGATGAGGCAGTTACTTAAAAATATAGAAAGTCTAAGAGAAGATAGTAAGCAAAATATAGAAAGTCTAAGAGAAGATAGTAAGCAAAATATAGAAAGTCTAAGAGAAGATAATAATAATAAAAGTATGGTAAATCTAGAACAAAAGATGGAGAAAAGTATAGAGAGTCTAAGAGAAGATAGTAAGCAAGGGATAGAAAGTTTGAGAGAAGATCTCTAAGCCCAGATAGATAACTCTAGTGAAAATAACAGCTGGATGATCGTGGCTTTGGAAACTAGAATTGAAAAATCCAACATAGAGTGTAAAAATAGATTTGCATCCTTAGAGGAGAGGATAGAAGGAGTGTGTAGATCTATGGAAGTCACCAAACAGGAGGGCTGTCAGGGACTGTAGTCATTAAAGGCTCAAATGGAGCAGTCTATTGAAGAAAATAAGAAAGAGATTGAGTTAGTTAGGAATGAGGTCCATGGGTTGGTCTCCCAATCCATATCAGAATGCATAGAAAAGAATGCTGAAATAACTTCTGCAGGAATTAGTATCAGATTAGAGGAGGTGATAGCCAAAGTGGACTCATATAAGGAAGCCACCTTGAGCTGTGTAGATCAAACCCTCACTATGAAAAATAAGTTTAGTGGCTTAGAAAAGGAAATACGAGAAGTTAAGGGAAGCATGGCCAATGAGTGTGTACAGATGAACCAAAACCTTAGGAAAGAATTGGGGAAATGAATGGATAGCTTTAGGGAGGAGATAGTAAAAAGGAACAAGTCAAGTTCTTTAGAAGAGGGACCCAGAATGAATCAACATGAATTGGGTGTTATGTTGGAAAAGGTTGAGGAGAACCAGAAGGCCTATGTTGTGGAATACACGAACCCCAAGATGGATGATCTCTACCATAAAATAGGGGAATTAAAAGATCATATTAATGTAAAGCTGCAGGATCAGTCAAACCTAAATTCAGGGCAGAGCAATGGTAGCACCAGTCCAGATGACTGTAGGGATAGCTCAGAACAGAGTCAGTCAGAGAAAAGGATGCCTACTTTAGTTAAAAATCCACAAGGTGAAAAAGAAGTAGAAAGGCCGATAGTAGCCATAATACCAAATCTCCCAGTAAAGAAAGTACATGAGGAGATGGCCAGAGAGCCAATTGGGATAGATCATGAAGTGAAAAGAAGGAAAAGAGAGTTGGAGGAAAAACTCCATGCACCAGATGAGGTGATAAAATTAAGAGAATCTATCTCTCCGAAAAATTCAACTGCTCTGGAGAAGTCAAACATAAATTATATCTGGTACAGAGAGTCAATCTCTCTGAAGAGTTTAAATGTCCATTATATCTCATACAGAGAATCAATCTCTCTGAAAAATTTAAATGCTCTGGAAAATTTAAGCGTGCCTTATATTTGGTACAAAGAGTCAACCTTTCTAGAAAATTTAAAAATAAATTATACGTGGCCCAGAGAATCAACCTCTCTGGAAGATTTAAGAATGAATTATATATGGTACAGAGAGTCAATCTTTCTAGAAAGTTTAAAGATAAAGTATGTATGGTATAGAGAGTCAATCTCTCTGAAAAACTTCAAGGCATATTATATAAGGTACCAAGAGTCCATATTTCTAAATAAAGTTTGTAATAGGAGGTTATATAAAATAATTCCTCCAGATATGTTTTATAAATACCCAGTCATGATGAAAAATGAAAATATTAAAAAGGGACTGGATGTACAGGTGCATTTTTATGCAGACCACAATATGGTTTGAAAAGAAAAAGCCATTCCAAATTACCAAGAAAATAGGAGAGAATGCTTTTATGCTTGCTGCTCTTGATGGGAACAAGGGAACCTATAATGCTAGGAGTTTGATCCCTTATCCTTCAGCAGAGTAGCTTGGCAAAGATCTTCAAATAAATAAGTTTTCTAATGAAAAATATGATATTTACCAGTAGTTAAATTTTTTTTTATATATATTATTAGTGTGTTTATTATTATTAGTGTATTTTATTAATTAGAATTTTCTTTATTAAATATAGTTAAAACAAAGGTGCTGATGATGTTATCCGAAGGGGGGGAGTTGTGCCATTACAATTTAGTCACTAGCTAAATTTATAGTAATGTGCATGTAGAAAAGGTAAACCAAAATCATCATCACATTTTTATATAACCATAAAGGAAGTTGTAGGGCATCCAAGTTTAAACCCTACAAGGTCCAGTTCTAAAAGCTTTAAACAGAGAGAGAGTGGGTCAACAATTATATGCTTTATTTGTTTGTGTGTTGATAGAAAGGTAATACACACATTTAAACTATTTAATATTTAGTTTTTCTGTTAAAAAGCAAAGTTATAATGCATACGTATAGGCAGTGTATGTGTAAGCTATTTAATTGTTTTATATTTCAAATATTCAACATTTTAACTTTCTTTAAAACTAACTTATGCTTGATCAATTCTAATATCTTATTCTATACTTCTATTTTGCTTTTCTATAATTGTAATTGGGATTTAAAAGTTACAGATTTAATTAAATAATAGGGTTATAATTACTAAGCTAGCAATTATATTATTTAATGTTAGTTTATGAATGATTTGAAATAATGAAGTATGTGTGTACATTACATACAGAAATTTACATTTATTAAATATTGAAAGAAAAGGAAGGATTAAATCTGTCAAATTATTTTTTTTGTACAATTTTATGTTAAAAGAGGAAATCTGTTGAATCAGATATCTATTTTTGTAGCAATTTTGTTTTTGTAAATGATTGTTTGTCACTTTGGGAGCTTAATCTGGGTGGGAACTCTAATTTTGAAATTGTCTTATCTTAAGATCTAAAGAAGGAAGCTCAAAAATTTGAAATGTTACCTAGATGTAAAAAAAGAAAGGAAATAAGGATTAAGTCTATTTTTTTAAAACAAAAGTGTCTGGAAAAAGGATTAAACTTTTCAGTTGAAAAATAATTTAGTTGAAAATAAATTAGAGATCTAATTAAAACGAATTTGTCCAAAAATAGCAAGTGACGCTATCTCTGATTGGTTAAGTTAGCTAAAAATTGGATATAAAAAGCTGTCTTGAAGAATTATTATTATTGTGATTATGATTCAGATTATTAGACTATTAAATTGAATGTTGAAAATATAAGAAATGGCTGGCTAGAAAAATTATATGTATGTCCCATCTTTTCCGGACCATCTGGGGGAAGCTGCACATCACATAGGAAAGAAAAGATGTTGTGTCTAAAATAATATTCTACACCTTTCAACTGACCAGAGAAATAAGATGTTTTTAATAGAAGGAAGAAAGCATTCACCTGCATTCAAAGAAGATGAATTAATCTACTGATAAATATTAATCATCAAGTCCAATTAATTGTTACAACAACTGATTTTAAACTCAAGAAAATTTATAAATGTGAAAACAACTGCTGTATTTCATCCACTAAAAGAATCATGCTTGACAGGAAGAGAAGAAAAATTAATATAATGATTTCCAAATTGTCCACTAAAGCAAATAACCTCAATAGAGTCATCATCATCAAATAGTTATACACCTCAAGAAAGAGATTGTTCCCACGTAAAACGGAAATGGTAGCTGCAGAAATATAGACATTATACAAGACAAGTTTGAACCCTTGGAAATTCGCCACAAACAAAAGATCGGTAATATGACTTTTTATATCTATTTTCTTTATGATATCAGAGTCTTAATAAACATTTTAGCAATAAAGTGGTATATTTTATTTAAAGAACTTTTAAAGACTATTCAGATCGATTAAAAACAAGAATGTCTTACTAATAATAACTTTGAGCTTCATAAATGATCTTGAATGTATCAAAATTATTTGTTTATTAATTTTACAGTTATGAAAAATATTAATGTGTAAAACAATTTTTTTTATGGTATTATGATTTTAGTTTTAACTAATATATTATTATTATTTTGGTTTTAAATAATATTTTGTTATTATGGGATAAAACACGCACATACATAATAATATTTTTATATGTGTATAATTGCGAGTGAATGTGAAGTAACAAGTAGTATTAGAATATTAGATTATTTTGTTTCAAGTTAAGTATAGCATTTCAGAGGTAGAAGAGAGGGGGAGAAAATAATTTAAAACTTGTTTCTAAAACTTGCTCTTTCAATTCTATTAACATTTTTTTTAACATTCTACTTACATGTTAGATTTATAAAGTATGTGTGCTAATGAGCAGATAATATTTTTTTTCTTGAAATACTTTTCTCATGGAGTGAAAATCATGGTCAATGTGACATCCAACTTAATACAAAATACATTTGAAGGGAAAGGGGGAAGAACTTGAAATTAATCTGAGGATTGTTATATAATCAATTATTATCATTATTATTATTCATGTCAATTTTCATGTTTATCTAGAAATTTTTATGTATATGTTAGAAATGCAGTAATAAATATTAGTTTGTTTTATTAAACGAGGCGTATATATTTCATTAAGTGTAGTCTTTGTTAAGTGTGATTATTCATCATCAATGGTTGAATATTAGTTATTTAAGATATAAGTAAGTATGCTAAAATTAAGCAATAATTATGAATTTCTTTATAAAAATTAGTTTTATGTTTAGGCTTAGTCCTAGAGCTGTAGTTGAAACCCTTGTCATTATCGTTATTATTATCATCATCATCATCGTCATCAACATTTTAATTAATGAGCTGTTTAACTGTTTAAAGGCCATAAATAAATATTGATTTTATAATATTTAGTGATTTCTTAGTATTATTATAACCACATCCCGTCATCTATTTCATGCAAGGATGAGTGAATTGCCATCCTAAATTAGTTATATATAATCTGAGCTAGTAAACTTATAAAAATATTGAAACACATTTGTTATGTTAAGATCTGAGAAATGATTTATGTCTAATATACTCCACTTTGGTTTATAGATGTTTTACTTTTACCTAAATATTAGTGCGTATAGTGATATGGCTCAAAAAGCAAAATCTCCCATTTTTATTAGAAATAAAGTACCAAAAAAGGGGATTCAAACCCGGTACATGTGAAAGGTTATTAGATATAACCATGTCTAGATTCAGATAATCTAGTGGCGCCCTGCTAGACCATATTCACTTAGTATTTGTTTAAACATGCACTTAACATCAAACCAAGAAATGAAAGTGGAGAAGATCTACTGTCTGTATACCTGAGTTATATTTTATTGAATTACTAGTGTACTCACCTCACGTGATTTCATATACCTGAGTTATAATACTTGTTATTAATAATTTGCTTATAATAATATACTGAATATTTTGGAATCTATATCTTTTGAACCATCTTTAATTATGTTACAATATATATATATATATATATATATATATATACATTTATCTGTCCTTAAAGTAAACAAATATTCATACTACAAAAAATATCCCTCAATAACATATTGCAAACAGTATATTATAATACTAAACATGACTAATAAAAAAAAAAGAACATTTTTGTCCCATTTTATTTCATTTCTTTCAGTTCAAAGTTTGTTCCATTCTTATGAGCTAACTGACAAGGGAAACTGACATCATGGGCAA
Organism: Epiperipatus broadwayi; assembly: GCA_028023455.1. Classification (NCBI taxonomy): domain Eukaryota; kingdom Metazoa; phylum Onychophora; class Udeonychophora; order Euonychophora; family Peripatidae; genus Epiperipatus; species Epiperipatus broadwayi. Next base: position 134,459 of record JAQFVV010013381.1, read on the forward strand.
AACATTTTATGAGTAATATATCCCTATATTTTTATTATTATAGTTAATCCTAGTACAGTGAAACAAAATCAAACATTTCCAAAACCGTGTAGCACAAAATAACAATACCATGTTTATTCACATTTTCTGCAGACAATTTTCCTTAAAATGAAACTATAGGTTTGTTATGGTCAACAAGACAAACTTTTTAAAATCACTTATTGATTTTTTTCTACCTGTGGTAATATCTGGAATAATTTTAGAATGATCTTGGCATTTTTAAAACATTTAAAACTATTGTTATTTTTCACATTCTACAATATAGATTAAGAAGTAGATATTTATTTATTTATCTCCATCAGTAAATTTTAATATGTTTTTTAATAATACTAAAAAGAATTTATTCAATCATTAGCAATTATAAATATGATATCCTTGGGCATTTATAATACTGTAATATTTCCACTTTTAATAACTAAGCAAAATTGCACTAAAACAAAATTATCAGACGATTTTTCTTCTTTAGTAAGAATAGGAAATAAGTCCACACATTTTTTTCTTTTTAAATTGATTAAACTTTATACTATTAAAGTGATTTTTACTTGTTTTGACTTAAAACTTAAAAGTTTTGTCCAAAATTGTTCTTGATTATATTTCTATTAAGATTATAATTGACCAGAAAACGTATTTTCTTTTTTATTTATAAAGAGTGCACAAAAACAATTTTTTTTTCTTTTCTTTGCCATTCTAAATAATTCATGCATCATTTTTAAATATAAAAATAAAACTGATTGACACAAATAAAATAAAAGTTCATGCTTACACTTTCTAGTTTAATCTTGAGTTTGAAGTCATATTTGATTAGACAATTGATTCCCAATATGGTTCTCATTTTTCCTTTCCAGTATAAATCCCAGGAATTATAAATCAATGGAAGAGCAGTTAGAATTATACGAGTAAAAGTTATTATTCCATGTTTTTAAACAGTCACTATCTTGTAATCTTGTTCAGTTCAATCCCCAAGGTTGTTATTTTCAGCTCTTTCTTTAATTTTTTTTAATGTTAGATCTGGAAGTATTTTTCATTCTTGATAGACCCCCACTCCTACAAACCCTGTTAAGTTATTTATACCTTGCATTACATGGGATTGTGGTACAATTAAAATAAACTAATAACATGACAGTGTGCATACAATTAATCTTACTCCATCTACCTTTATTTTTGATAATTACCCAGAATATTCAATACTGTTTTAATTCACTATAAAAATATGCTTAAGGAATTGACTACAATTATTATTTACAAGATTTATAAATTTAATCTTTCCAATTACTATTCAATAATAATAAAATAGCAAACATATTTATAATCCCAAATTAATAATAATACTGTTAGATTACTATTTTGTCACCATAAAATCCTACAATGTGTTTGAAATCTCTTCTCCACTCAAGCAGATTTTCTAGTGTATGTGGAACAGTTTCTGTTTAAAATCATTTATTAAGCTATTAATGACAGATCTACCTTAAAAATTCAAAATTTTGGAATATTTAATACAGTGGCCTAATTAAAAGGTCACTATATATATATATATTGTAGATATATATATATATATATATATATATATAGTATTCAATTATTTAAAAAAAAATTTTTTTTTATTCTTTTATACATAGAGATTTATACGTGTAGATTTATTATTATGAATAAGCAGTTTTGTGATTTATTATATAATATTTTTTTATTAAATAATATGTGTTAAATTTATTTAACTTTCATTTTGTTAAAATAGAGTAAATCAGAAAGGTGTAAAATTGTTAGATTAGGAGATAAAAAAAATGTACACATGTGACACAATGAATACATCTGTACAAACACAAAGATGCTTTTACACTTATTCCTGATGGCTATAGATTCCAGGTTTGTTGTTATCTGTATCTTAAGATTATTTTTACAAAAGAGGTGCTTTGATGTAGATAACGATAGCGATCAATTTTAAGTCTTTATTGATTGTGACCGACGTCAAACTTGTGAAGCTTTGAATTTTTTTTAAGATAAAGATTTCCAGATGTTTTTTTTTCTTTGGTTGAAATTCACGATATAAATGATTGAAACAATTTTTTTAATCAGTCAGTCTTAAATTTTTTTGAAGAGATGATCAGTTAGTCATAAATTTTTTTAGAGAGAGAGTCACTCAGATTATTATTTTGAGACTCAACTTAGTCGGTCCTTCCTTGTTATTATTCTTAAGCAGAAATGTAAGCTCGGATTTTTTTTTTTAAAAGAGAGTGAACGCTTTAATTTTTTTTTTCCTCACTCTTTGAAAGTTGAAAAAAAAAGAGCAAATGAAATGTGCGTTGATATAAAGCAATTTCCAGCAATATTAAAGAAGAGGAGAGAAATGGAACAAGTTTGAATTTATGAGAAGTTAGTCATAATTATATAAAAATGATATTAACATATTTGGTTATGCATAATACTATGCCTCTGCATTGCTAAACCATTTTTTCTGCTTCCTTATTAATACAGAATGAGTCAAAATCGCTGATCTGTCTATGAAGTCATGTATCCAGTAATAACCAACAAAATGATAGATTTTGAAGCCAACCACATAAGTTATATGGAATGCTTTGTTTCTAGTTCCTGGCTTATTAAAAGAGCAATACGTAACTGAAACTGCCATA